>JAAEAF010001163.1:0-114167 GCA_011037195.1 Triatoma infestans | reverse complement strand
TTTGTTTTGTGTTTGTAGACGAATTAAATTACTTTCTTTTTTTTGCTTCCAGCAAGGGTTGGAGTTGTCATACGCTGTCTTATAAATCAAGGTGCAATGATTTAATGTATTTGTTTTAGTTCATTTCTGAATCAACGGTGCAATGATGATTTTATTTTCTAAATCTGTTTTATGCATCATGTTGTACGAAGAAGTTTGTTTTATGCATTATATTGTACGAAGAAGTTTGTTTTATGCATTATGTTGTACGAAGAAGTTTGTTTTATGCATTATGTTGTACGAAGAAGTTTGTTTTATGCATTATGTTGTACGAAGAAGTTTGTTTTATGCATTATGTTGTACGAAGAAGTTTGTTTTATGCATTATGTTGTACGAAGAAGTTTGTCTTATGCATTATGTTGTACGAAGAAGTTTGTTTTATGCATAATGTTGTACTAAGAAATTTGTTTTATGCATTATGTTGTACGAAGAAGTTTGTTTTATGCATTATGTTGTACGAAGAAGTTTGTTTTATGCATTATGTTGTACTAAGAAATTTGTTTTACGAAGAAGGCCTTGATAGAAACGTTTGCTTAATTTATGTAAACTTAACATTAATTTATAACTAGTGGACGAAATTGATTTCTTGCGAGCAGGAATGCAGGAATGCGCAGCTAGGATACGGCCGGGATATGGTAAGAGCTCATAAATATTTAATTAATATTTCGAAGGTCGATGAATATCTGCAGATTATGTCGACAGAATTCGAAGTGCTAAAGCTAGATAGATTAAGCGAATATTTTGTTAGTGGTAAACAAGTATTATATTAGTATCATAAAATATATATATATGAATGTATATGGCCATTTGAAAGAAAATTATTTAGTTGGGGTGTTGATTTTAATAACCCTTCAAGGTACATGTGACAAAAAACAATTAAAAGTGAAAGTAGCTGGGGTTTTACCAGGTGCAGAAAGATATCTCCTTTTATTAGTACTTCCATTGTTCGGTAATTCCTTGAAGATTAAAATTTCCCAATTGACCTGGGAAAATCCTTTCCTATTGAAGTAAGGTGCCTGGAATTCCTTCTAATTTTTGTATGCTTATTGTTATTTCACCCTTTTGTCGACGTTTCTATTCTATTAAACAAGAAGCAAATAAATGAAGTGTATCTAAGAATTAAGGGTTTTTACCTGTTTTGTCGGCGTTGAGACAATGCTGTGGAGGTTGTATTCCTTTTTTATAAATTTTCCAGTATTTTAATCCTGCAATAAAGTTTAGCATTGTACGGTTGCTAAATTCCCGTATTGTTTGTTTCTCTAAAATAAGAAAAGTATTAACAATTGCTCCTTATGACTCCTTTGTCGGTATCTAAATCTAAAATAAGAAATGTTTGGATTTGCTTTGTATCAATGCATTAGTAAATGCTTTGTATGATTTCCTTTATGACCTAAAATTCAATGTTTAAATAAATAGGGTGTTTAACCTAATATTGTTAAGAATAAGAATGTATATTATTTAAAATTAACAATAATTAAATGTATGATGATTGGGGTGTATGGCCTAAAATTGACCATAATCAATGTTCAATTCACACTAACGAAATTGTTTAAATAAATAGGGTGTATGATCGAAAATTAAATGTTGAATTTGAAACGTGCATTGAAATGTTGAAATATACAATTTTCAAAATGCCTGGGTGTATTTACTGAGATGTTGTGTTGAATTTATTTAAAATTTTTAATTAAAATGTTTATCTTTGTATTTAAATTTTGAAATTAATTTTGAAATTTTTCCTTGGACTAGAGTATTGTCTCCTCCCAACACCAGGAAAATTTGTCTAAATTTTCCGAAAATGTTATTAAATTTTTGCCTTTCTTGGCCGTAGATTCATTTTATGTGTGTTTGTAGGTTTTTGTCGTAGATGTGCTTTTTTAATTTTGCTTAGATGCACTAATTTTCTTTCATTATCATTTAAGGTAACTAGTGCAGTCTGGTTGGAAAATATTTTGTAAATTTGGTACGGGCCATGATATTTTTTTGTGAATTTTCCCGTGGGCGTAAAATTTTTTAAATAAACGTTATCTCCTACATAAAAATTTTGGTTTGAAACACTTTTATTATAATATTTTTCCCTTATTTGTTTGGCTTTTTCATTATTATTTTTTGCCTGTTGACGCACTTTTTGAATTTTTTCATATAGACATTTTGTATGAATGTTAAAATTTTGAATGTCTTTTTGTGGATAGTTTAGTATCCAGGGAAATTGAAATTTGGTACCAAAAACTAGTTCATGGGGGGTAAAGTTTGTGGATACATTTTTCGATGAGTTGTGTGCAGCTTTAATTAATGGCAGGTAATTATGCCAATTTTTGTCACTTTGGACATAGTGAGATATGTTATATTGGCGATATGAATTCTCTATGAATTCTCTCTAATCGTCCATTTGACGCAGGGTGGTATGGCGTCGTGCACACTTTTTTAATTTTTAACAGTGCACAGATTTGTAGGATGGTGGACGTGAAATTGGTACCCAAATCTGTGAGTAGGTACTTTGACGTGCCGTATCTGGTGAAGATATGGCTAACAATAATTTGAGCAATAGTCTCCGCTTTTTGGTTCGTAATTGGAAACATTTCCAAATAGCGGGAATATTGACAAATTATTGTTAATATGTTTTGTATTCTTCGCCTGTTAGAATATTTGTTGATGGCTCTAGCGGTCCAACAACGTCAATTGAAATAGCTTGCCAAACATTTGTTGGCTCGCTAAATGTGCCTATTGGTGGTTTATAGGCGTTGTCGGTTTTTCTAGTGGCGCAACTATGACACGTCTTGACATAGTTCTCCACGTCTTTGGTCATGTCAGGCCAGGAGAATTGAGTTTTTATGCGGTCATATGTTTTTTGTCTGCCATAATGACCAGACAATGGGTTGTCATGATACAGCTGTAAAACTGTATCACGCATTTTGCTTGGAACAAGGATGTTGTTGTCCAGCACATTGATTAGAAGGCCTGAATCATTTAATGCATAATTTTTTGATTGGGCTAGACGTCGGCATTGCTCATCTTCAGCTTGCTGCTGAGCTATTTCTAATAAGTCGATGGTTGGGTAATATTCTGGGGATATATCGGTGTTGATGCAGCCTATATATCTACTTAACGCATCTGCATGAGCGATGTTTTTACCCGATCTGTGTTCGATGTAGAAGTCGAACTCACTTAATTTCAGTGACCATCTGTACAATTTCGAATGCGGGTCTTTTAAATTTTGAAGCCACTGCAGAGCTGAGTGGTCAGTTATTATTTTGAATTTGTAGCCGAAAATGATATATCTGTACTGTTTACAGCCAAAGAGAATGGCTAACAGTTCCCTTTCCGTAGTGCAGAGTCTTGTTTCAGTTTCAGACAGTACGCGGGATGAAAAGGCTATTGGACGTTCTTCGCCGTTTATTTGTTGGCTTAGAATTGCAGATATGCCAACGTTGCTCGCGTCCGTAGTCAATATGAATTCGTAATTATAATTGGGGTATGCTAGAATCGGTGGGGAAATCAATTTTTGCTTTAGAATTTGAAATGCCGATGAACATTGAGAAGACCATACAAACTTGGTATTTTTCTTTGTTAAGTCTGTAAGGGGCTTGGCTATTTCCGAGAAATTATGAATGAATTTTCTGTAAAAACCTATAAATCCTAAAAATGCTCTGACGTCTTTTAATTTTTTCGGAATTTGATAGGTTTCTACAGCTTTTAACTTCTCGTGATCTGGAGAAATGCCTTTTTTGCTCAATGTATAGCCTAAATATTTGCATTCTTCTTTGAAGAAGGTACATTTATTTAGGTCTATACAAAGATTGCCCTTCTGTAATTGTGTGAGAATTTTTTGTGTAGATGTTAAATGTTCATGGAATGTTTTGCCGTGAAAAATTAATATGTCGTCAATGAATGTGTGGCATATGTCACCCGTGTAACCCGATAATAGTTTATCCATTAAACGCTGATATGATCCACTTGCGTTCTTTAAACCGAATGGAACAGATAAGAATTTGTATGTGCCGAATTGTGTTATGAATGTTGTTTTGTCTTGTGATGATTTGTCAAGTCTAATGGAGTGGAATGCGTTTGAGATGTCGAGTGTTGTGAAGTATGTTGTGTCATGTAATGTTGATAATATGTGTTGAATGTCTGGAAGAGGATAAATTTCAGATGTGGTGATTGCGTTTAAATGCCCAACAATAATAATAATAGTAATAATAACAGCAATAATAATAATAACAAATTTAATACTGGCAATACGTCGAATAGATGGGTTCCGCCAACATGCCAGATATGTGAAAAACGAGGGCATACTGCAAAGGCATGCTGGTTCAATAATGCAAAAAACGATTAGGCGCTCAGCCGTTTTCACGAACGGCTACCACGGTCTTGATCCCGGCACTCAACGATTCAAATAATTTATTAATCGACATCCAAATTAAAAACAAAAAAGTTAAAGCTCTGATCGACACGGGTGCTTCACACTCGCTCATAGATGCCAGTCACGTCAAATCGAGGCCCGAAAAATCTGGTATCATTTTAAAATCGATCACAAACCAGATTATTCCCAATTATGGTCTGTCAAACATTCAATTATCCATAGGCCATAACACAAAAATTCAAGGTAAATTCATAGTGTCCCAACTGAAAAATGAATTTGAAATGATCATTGGGAGAGACCTACTAACAAAATTTCAAGCCATTATTAATTTCAAAAACTCAAACATAATTATAAACAAAACAGTCATTCCATTCTTAACAGACAACACAACATCACAAATTAACAACATCCAAAACACAACTTTACCAGAAACATTATCAACCAGACACAAAATCAGAATTCCTGCACGATCACACATCGTCAATACTTACACGCTACATACAAAAATTCCAGACGGTTCCATACTATTGACACAACATGACAGTCTACCTACTGGAATTTACTTACCCCACACACTGACTAACGTACATAACAATGCTTGTGCCATAACATTAATAAATACAACACAACATGAAATCTGCATCACGAAACATTTTCCAATAGCACACATTCAATACAACCCTGAGACGTACAACTCATCAAACAAACATACCATAAATTCGATTCAACAACTCTCGCACGAACAAAAAACACAATTACAAGCCTTTCAACAACAATTACGCCAGAAACTAACTCATCTCTCTCCACAACAAGCAGACACAATTGTTGAAACATTTTCTCCATTCTATGACACATTCACTCATGACAAAGATTACAAAACAAAATTTACAGATATTACACACCACATAGACACACAAAATCATCCGCCTGTACACAGTCGACCTTACAAACTGTCACATTCTGAAGCCCCCATACTGAAAGCACTAATACAAGATAATCTGGATAGAGGAATAATTGAACCATCGACGAGTATTTGGGCGCATCCCGTGATTCTTGTTAAAAAGAAGTCTGCGGATCACACAAAAGTTGATCCAAACGACATCACCCAGTTACGCAAACAGTACAGATACGTGGTTGATTTACGTAAATTAAACGCAATCACCACATCTGAAATTTATCCTCTTCCAGACATTCAACACATATTATCAACATTACATGACACAACATACTTCACAACACTCGACATCTCAAACGCATTCCACTCCATTAGACTTGACAAATCATCACAAGACAAAACAACATTCATAACACAATTCGGCACATACAAATTCTTATCTGTTCCGTTTCGGTTTAAAGAACGCAAGTGGATCATATCAGCGTTTAATGGATAAACTCTTATCGGGTTACACGGGTGACATATGCCACACATTCATTGACGACATATTAATTTTTCACGGCAAAACATTCCATGAACATTTAACATCTACACAAAAAATTCTCACACAATTACAGAAGGGCAATCTTTGTATAGACCTAAATAAATGTACCTTCTTCAAAGAAGAATGCAAATTTTTAGGCTATACATTGAGCAAAAAAGGCATTTCTCCAGATCACGAGAAGTTAAAAGCTGTAGAAACCTATCCAATTCCGAAAAAATTAAAAGACGTCAGAGCATTTTTAGGATTTATAGGTTTTCACAGAAAATTCATTCATAATTTCTCGGAAATAGCCAAGCCCCTTACAGACTTAACAAAGAAAAATACCAAGTTTGTATGGTCTTCTCAATGTTCATCGGCATTTCAAATTCTAAAGCAAAAATTGATTCCCCACCGATTCTAGCATACCCCAATTATAATTACGAATTCATATTGACTACGTACGCGAGCAACGTTGGCATATCTGCAATTCTAAGCCAACAAATAAACGGCGAAGAACGTCCAATAGCCTTTTCATCCCGCGTACTGTCTGAAACTGAAACAAGACTCTGTACTACGGAAAGAGAACTGTTAGCCATTCTCTTTGGCTGTAAACAGTACAGATATATCATTTTCGGCTACAAATTCAAAATAATAACTGACCACTCAGCTCTGCAGTGGCTTCAAAATTTAAAAGACCCGCATTCGAAATTGTACAGATGGTCACTGAAATTAAGTGAGTTCGACTTCTACATCGAACACAGATCGGGTAAAAACATCGCTCATGCAGATGCGTTAAGTAGATATATAGGCTGCATCAACACCGATATATCCCCAGAATATTACCCAACCATCGATTTATTAGAAATAGCTCAGCAGCAAGCTGAAGATGAGCAATGCCGACGTCTAGCCCAATCAAAAAATTATGCATTAAATGATTCAGGCCTTCTAATCAATGTGCTGGACAACAACATCCTTGTTCCAAGCAAAATGCGTGATACAGTTTTACAGCTGTATCATGACAACCCATTGTCTGGTCATTATGGCAGACAAAAAACATAAGACCGCATAAAAACTCAATTCACCTGGCCTGACATGACCAAAGACGTGAAGAACTATGTCAAGACGTGTCATAGTTGCGCCACTAGAAAAACCGACAACGCCTATAAACCACCAATAGGTACATTTAGCGAGCCAACTAATGTTTGGCAAGCTATTTCAATTGACGTTGTTGGACCGCTAGAGCCATCAACAAATATTCTAACAGGCGAAGAATACAAATACATATTAACAATAATTTGTTAATATTCCCGCTATTTGGAAATGTTTCCAATTACGAACCAAAAAGCGGAGACTATTGCTCAAATTATTGTTAGCCATATCTCCACCAGATACGGCACGCCAAAGTACCTACTCACAGATTTGGGTACCAATTTCACGTCCACCATCCTACTCCAAATCTGTGCACTGTTATAAATTAAAAAAGTGTGCACGACGCCATACCACCCTGCGTCAAATGGACGATTAGAGAGAATTCATAGAGACATCGCCAATAACATATCTCACTATGTCCAAAGTGACAAAAATTGGCATAATTACCTGCCATTAATTAAAGCTGCACACAACTCATCGAAAAATGTATCCACAAACTTTACCCCCCATGAACTAGTTTTTGGTACCAAATTTCAATTTCCCTGGATACTAAACTATCCACAAAAAGACATTCAAAATTTTAACATTCATACAAAATGTCTATATGAAAAAATTCAAAAAGTGCGTCAACAGGCAAAAAATAATAATGAAAAAGCCAAACAAACGAAAAATATTATAATAAAAGTGTTTCAAAACAAAATTTTTATGTAGGAGATAACGTTTATTTAAAAAATTTTACGCCCACGGGAAAATTCACAAAAAAATATCATGGCCCGTACCAAATTTACAAAATATTTTCCAACCAGACTGCACTAATTACCTTAAATGATAATGAAAGAAAATTAGTGCATCTAAGCAAAATTAAAAAAGCACATCTACGACAAAAACCTACAAACACACATAAAATGAATCTACGGCCAAGAAAGGCAAAAATTTAAAAACATTTTCGGAAAATTTAGACAAATTTTCCTGGTGTTGGGAGGAGACAATACTCTAGTCCAAGGAAAAATTTCAAAATTAATTTCAAAATTTAAATACAAAGATAAACATTTTAATTAAAAATTTTAAATAAATTCAACACAACATCTCAGTAAATACACCCAGGCATTTTGAAAATTGTATTTCAACATTTCAATGCACGTTTCAAATTCAACATTTAATTTTCGATCATACACCCTATTTATTTAAACAATTTCGTTAATGTGTATTGAACATTGATTATGGTCAATTTTAGGCCATACACCCCAATCATCAGACATTTAATTATTGTTAATTTTAAATAATATACATTCTTATTCTTAACAATTTTAGGTTAAACACCCTATTTATTTAAACATTGAATTTTAGGTCATAAAGGAAATCATACAAAGCATTTACTAATGCATTGATACAAAGCAAATCCAAACATTTTTTATTTTAGATTTAGATACCGACAAAGGAGTCATAAGGAGCAATGTTAATACTTTTCTTATTTTAGAGAAACAAACAATACGGGAATTTAGCAACCGTACAATGCTAAACTTTATTGCAGGATTAAAATACTGGAAAATTTATAAAAAAGGAATACAACCTCCACAGCATTGTCTCAACGCCGACAAAACAGGTAAAAACCCTTAATTCTTAGATACACTTCATTTATTTGCTTCTTGTTTAATAGAATAGAAACGTCGACAAAAGGGTGAAATAACAATAAGCATACAAAAATTAGAAGGAATTCCAGGCACCTTACTTCAATAGGAAAGGATTTTCCCAGGTCAATTGGGAAATTTTAATCTTCAAGGAATTACCGAACAATGGAAGTACTAATAAAAGGAGATATCTTTCTGCACCTGGTAAAACCCCAGCTACTTTCACTTTTAATTGTTTTTTGTCATATGTACCTTGAAGGGTTATTAAAATCAACACCCCAACTAAATAATTTCTTTCAAATGGCCATATACATTCATATATATATATATTTTATGATACTAATATAATACTTGTTTACCACTAACAAAATATTCGCTTAATCTATCTAGCTTTAGCACTTCGAATTCTGTCGACATAATCTGCAGATATTCATCGACCTTCGAAATATTAATTAAATATTTATGAGCTCTTACCATATCCCGGCCGTATCCTAGCTGCGCATTCCTGCATTCCTGCTCGCAAGAAATCAATTTCGTCCACTAGTTATAAATTAATGTTAAGTTTACATAAATTAAGCAAACGTTTCTATCAAGGCCTTCTTCGTAAAACAAATTTCTTAGTACAACATAATGCATAAAACAAACTTCTTCGTACAACATAATGCATAAAACAAACTTCTTCGTACAACATAATGCATAAAACAAATTTCTTAGTACAACATTATGCATAAAACAAACTTCTTCGTACAACATAATGCATAAGACAAACTTCTTCGTACAACATAATGCATAAAACAAACTTCTTCGTACAACATAATGCATAAAACAAACTTCTTCGTACAACATAATGCATAAAACAAACTTCTTCGTACAACATAATGCATAAAACAAACTTCTTCGTACAACATAATGCATAAAACAAACTTCTTCGTACAACATAATGCATAAGACAAACTTCTTCGTACAACATAATGCATAAAACAAACTTCTTCGTACAACATGATGCATAAAACAGATTTAGAAAATAAAATCATCATTGCACCGTTGATTCAGAAATTAACTAAAACAAATACATTAAATCATTGCACCTTGATTTATAAGACAGCGTATGACAACTCCAACCCTTGCTGGAAGCAAAAAAAAGAAAGTAATTTAATTCGTCTACAAACACAAAACAAACATAATATTTTATTCCACGAATGTATTTTTTTTTGTTACTTTAACAAATTTATTTTCTTCCTTTTCCAACATTCCTTTCTATTTAATTAATTTGCCTAAACACACAAATTATTATGGTTCCTAGAAACAATTGTATATAAATAAATATGTGTGTTTACAAAAAAAAAAAAAAAAAAAAAAAAAAAAAAAAAAAAAAAAAAAAAAAAAAAATTATGATATATTGAATGTCATATATAAATCATTCAATATATCATAAATATAAATCGTTCATATGATCATCAATCAATTATATCATTTTCAATCAATTATTTTAAATATGTATTAATTTTTAAATTTTATTCTGCATCTTTTTTACATCATATTTGTTTATTAATTATAATTGTGATATTTATCAAAAATCTTTTTAAATTGTATAATTTTCAATGAATTTTATATCTGCATAAATATTCCTTTTATCAGAATGAATCTTGAAATTTTATTTGTATTCATATTCTATTTCTTAGAGTCATTTAAAAATGAACAGTTGTTTATAGCCATTAGTTTTGTTACATCTGAATAATTATTAGAAGATATTTTAACAATTTAATCAAATCATTATTAATTGTTTATAATCATTACTTAATTAGAAAATAATTTTTTTTAAAATTTATACCATAATCGTGACGTTTTTGATTCATCTGAAAAATTTTAATTGTTTATAACCATAAGTTTCATTACATGGAAATCATTTCTAATTTTATATCGAAAATGAATCAGGAATTATTTCAATTGTTTAATACTTATACTCAAGCGAAAATATTTATTTAATAAAAAAAAAAAAAAAATTATTTAATCATTATTGTACCTTAGATTTAGTCCATTTTTATGTTCAATTTTATATTCAAATTTTTAAATTTCTAATTTTATATCCAAAATGAATCCATGATGCACATAAATTCAGCAAAACTCCTTGTAAATATAATTCTAACTCTTACATGATACTTAGTAATGGATTTACCAAGTATTTCAATAACATAAACAATTGGCAAAATAATAACAAAATGTAAATAATTAATTTAATAAATGTAGATAATTTTCAAGAGCCAATTTTCACATATGTAAATAATTAATGGATCTCTTAATATTTCCAAAACTAAATATGCAGATCCAATATCATGTATTGAAATTATTAGTTTTTTCTCAAATTATGTTAATGACCAATCGTGTAAATATTGTTCTTTTAATGTACATATTTAAATTACTGCCAAAGACTGCTCCAATTTTAAATACTCTATGACAGACAAGACAAAACTGGCTCTTAAAAACAGCATGCTAGTCGCATATCACTAGCCACATATGCTACAAATTTAGCAGCATCAACAACATCATTTCAGCCAAGCTACCAACGCTAATTTTTCGCAAACGAAAAATTACTTCAGGAGGGGGGATGATGTAGGGGTAGTGAACCCCCACCACTCATCCACTCTAGCGAGTGAACCCCCATCACTCATAAACAGCCCCTCGCGCACAGAGAGAGGAGAGGGTTCGGCGAGTGTATATATATACGAGAAACAGAGTCAAACAGATATCCTGTTCACAGTCTACACTTCAATTGTACATATCGTTTAGCCACGTCAGTCTGTCTGTTCAGTTCTTGTAGTGTAAAGTATACAGTCCTTGGTAGTCAGTCATATACATATATATCAATTATATATCTTATACCGATATTGAGGTGTTATTTATCCATCAACATCTACAACCAACATCTCCTCACAACACCATTACACCAATACCTTTTTATTTAAACATAAAAATTCGATTACATTCATTTTTTTTTTCTAATTACACTTTAATTTGATTCGATATAACTTTTAAAAAAATTTAATAGAACACTTATTTATTTTAATAAATATAGTTTATGTCGGAATATTCGAAACGCCAGCGATGTTCTCCAGGCAATTCAAATCCAGCTCCTAAAAGAATTAATTTTAATATGTCTGTTGATCAAATTCTATCATCCCAACTGGGTTTGAAATTGAAAGAGATAATGTCGGAACTTTTAGTTGAAAAACTGCCCCCCCCTTGCTCGAAAAGACGATGTAAAGATTTTAGCAAACGAAATTTCGGCTCTGAAACAAGAAAATGCAGCGCTCAAAAGCGAAATATCTGTTCTAAAAGCCTTGAACTTAAAGACTGACACACGTTTAGAGGATCTGGAAATATCTTCTCGCCAAAATAATTTAATTTTCAAGGGCGTCAAAGATTCTCCTACCGGAAATGTGGGCGACCGTGTAGCGGAGTTCTGCAAGGAATTGTTAAAGGTAGATATTTTGTTAGAAAACCTTCGGGCAATACCTGGATCAAGTAAAAGATCTGAAAGACCCGTACTTGTCACCTTTTCTCGTCCTCAAGATAGAGTAACAATTTTCAAATCGTCTCGTGCTCTGAAGGGTACTAGTTTTGCGGTGCATCAAGATCCCCCAGAAATCACAAGAAAGAAACGTGCAGCAAAATTATTACAGTTGAGAAAAGAAATTTTTAAGCTTAATAATAACGTTAATGCCAGGCTCCGCACAAACTTTTTATTAATTGAGGGGCGAAAATTTACTTGGTCCAATCAAGTTGGTCTATTACTAGGGGATGTGAATGGTGTTCCAGCGCTAAATAGTCTAGTTGGTGAAGATATGACGGCCTTTGTTGATAAATTAAGAGTTGATTCTCCACCTTCTGCTCAACCGTCACAATCAGCTGCCTCAACCTCGTCTCAGCTGCCCCCTACACCATCTTCAAGATACAAGAAGACATCATCCTGAGTACCTTCAGCCGTCTGTAGTATCAGTTATAATGTGGAATTTTCTTCTAATATTTCTGTGATTTGTTATAATATCGCAGGTTTGAAATCTAAGATGGATAATTTTCCTTTTCTGAATTTATTAAAAAAATATGATATTTTTGTTCTGATAGAGACATTTATAGTAGAAGCAGATTGTAATTTCTTTAATAATTATTTTTCAGATTTTGATTTGTTTTGGGTGCCAGCCAGGAAAGAGCGTAAATTTGGAAGAGCTAGCGGAGGTGCGTTGTACGGGATAAAGCGTTCATGTCCTGCTCTTTCTTTTACCTATATCGACCACCGGGCAGTGATTGTATAAGCCGAGGTGAAGATAAAATTTACTTACTTCCGGTTTATTTGAATTGCAATGATTGGGATCAAGAGTTTACTACTTTTCAAGAATTGTTATATGTCTGTTATGGTAACAATTTTCGGAATCTGGTACTACTTGGCGACTTTAACGCTAGAGTGGGAGACTCACAGTCTCTACCGGAGGATTTATTCCTTAATAACCTAAATGTACTACCCTTAGGAGATCGAAGGACTCAGTACTGAACAGTCATGGTTCGAGATTGCTTGAGCTATGCGAAGATTATAATCTTTTAATTATGAACGGCCAGTTTGATAAGAATGAGGAGGGCAAATTTAAATTATTTAAATTTAATTTATTTAATTATCACGGTATACTATCTACACACTTTAATAACTATCACTGTGTATATCTACACATTTTAATAACTATCACTGTATACTATCTACACACTTTAATAACTATCACTGTGTATATCTACACATTTTAATAACTATCACTGTGTATATCTACACACTTTAATAACTATCACTGGGTATATCTACACACTTTAATAACTATCACTGTGTATATCTACACACTTTAATAACTATCACTGGGTATATCTACACACTTTAATAACTATCACAATATAGTTTTACAGAATAAGTTTTTGAGTTTTTTGAAATTTCTCGAAAACAACTATAGCAGCTTTGATTTAACTTGGAATGCTCGCTGCATAGATAGAAACGTATCACTTTAATTCGAAACATTTTGCTTTACACACACTCAACACTCACACAACTTTCTCTTACTCCAGTTTACAAAATTGTAATTCACAAATTTTATAGTTTTTTACCAAATTTCATAAAATTCGTTAGAGTTCATCGAAAATTGAAAAAAATGGTCAGTAAAAGCGCACTCCCGGTTTACCAATTTTCTTGAAACTCGGAATTTTGGCCATCTACTTATTTCTATCTAATTTTGTTTGGATGGTAGAATTGTATAATCAACTATGATAGCAATTTAGAGGAAACCTAACCCCTTCCCTTCCCCAAAGTGCCCTTAAATGAATTATTTCAGAGAAATATTTCAAGTAAAAGTTGTAGATCCTTGTAAATGTAGTTAATATAACAAGTTTGAAAAAAATCGTTGGAGCTATTTTTGAGAGAATTGCAAAAAAGAAAAAAAACTAGTAAAGTGGTACTTCCAGTTGAGGAATTTTGACAGATAACGTACTCTCAGATCCGACAGTGATACCTAAACGGAATATCAAGGTTCAACTTCCTACGGTTTTTCATTTTAGAGCTATGCTGTTCACATACACACACACACACACACACACACATACATACATACAGACTATTTGCTTAAAACCACTTTTTTGAACTCCGGGGACCTCAAACGAATTTTTCCAGTGAAACTCGATATCGAAAATTTGACTCGATTGCAATACTTACTCTTACTAGTAGTAAGGGAAAGTAATACTAGGAGTAAGGGAAAGTAAAAATTGGTTTTAGAGGTCTGTCAGTTAGTTTATATTAATTACACAAGTCTTGTTGGTTTGACATAGAGCGCTCTACATAAGGCCGCCCCCAAATGTTGTGCCACTGGTAGAAAGCCTCGGCGATTCCAGTGGAGCAGCGAGCCAACCCTAATGCCCACATCGTGGGGGCTGGGCAACGTGGCACTTCCGGTGTCACGGCTAACTAGGGCTCTGGCGGGTCAACGATTATTCCCCGTTGGCTTCCTATTTTTCTTACCATTCTGCTGTATCCCAGGTTACCCTATCCTGACTCTTTATCTATCCGGCTCAATCCTACGGTGATATGCGACCCGTGCCTATAGGAAGGTTAGTCCCGGAGCCTAATCCCGGGGTCGTCATGGAGCCTCTGAGATACCAGGCGCCCTCTCAGAGTAAGTAGCCTTACCCGGTCATTGCGGGGCTCTCACTGGGTGGACCTCACTTCCCCAGCTAATCGTGGGAACAACATGGAGCAGCAAATAAATATAAATTTCGAACAAGGACCTTCGAAGAAGCAGGCTGATGCCCCCATTTCCGAGGCCACCATACAACCTCCTCGGGAATCCCTAAGAGTGTCATCTCTAGAGGAGGTTGACGAAATGTCAGATTTTGACATTCTTGTAGCCCGTCTGTCAGGCGCGTCCAACAGGCGGGTGCAAAGGTTAGTCGGACAGGGCATTGATCTGGTGGTCGCAAGACGATCCTGATCAGGGAGAACTTCGTCCGTCAACTTAATGAAAGGGCTTAGGCCGAAAAGAGAAAGGTACCCCGAAAGCATCGCGGCCTGCGAAGAGGGCAAGGCCTCGTACCTATGGGGAGGTTTTGTCCTCGGAGAGGGTCGCGATTGCCACGGGTGATTACCTGGACACGCAGTTGGAGCCGGAAAGACTTAAAGCCATCCAAAAATCCCTGCTGTCCACCATGGCGACTTCTACGGAAGACCATCAGGTGCGTTTCCTTAAATGCACCCATAAATCAGGGCATCTCCTACTTACTTGTGCAAACAGTCCAGAGTGCGTCCTAGGTAACGGAGGTCGTCCCTACGCTGCGGCCCTGGGAAGGCGCTGCCCTCAGGGTCCTGGAAGGGGACGAGGTCCCGAAGCCGTTGACGTGCTCAGTTTTTGTGCCCCATGAAGATGGTGAGCCAGTGAAGCAGAGAAGTTTGTCAGCCTTTTGAGTTTTGGCAATCAGAGTCTCAACCCCGGCTTGTGGACGGTCATGGGGTGTGTTCCGGAGAGCAAGGGTCATCTCTTCACATTTTCCATGGGAAGGGAGTCCCTGGAAGTCTTGAGGAGTCTGGATATTGCTCCATTCTTTGGTTTTGGTAGGTTAAAGTTCCGGACCAAGGAAAAATCATGCGACGAGGATGGAGTTGGGGCTCCCTTCGCCGAGGCGATTTGCCCGACGGAGGGGGTTCCCTCCACCTCTAAGCTGGCGCGGTCCCCCGCGGCGGTTGTTCCGACGGCGGAGGCTCGCGCACCCAAGCCCTCAGCCGGCCATAAGACAGGTAAAAAGAGAGGCAAGAAAACTGACAGGGGAGAAGGCATGCCCGTCGCACTGGGTGGAGCCGGGGTCAGCTCTCTGTTGAGGCCTCAAACCACTCAGAAGTGTCTGGCGCCCGGGGTCGCATAGGATGGGGCTAAGGGTCCTGCAAGTCAACCTCCATCACGTCAAGGCCGCTTCGGCGGTCTTGTGCAGGAGGTTTGAATCAGGGCGGTTACATATCGCTCTGGTGCAGGAGCCATGGCTCATGGCTGAGGAAGGCAGAGGCGTTCGCCCATTCCAAGGTAAGATGCTATACTGTAAGGGCTCTGGTAAACCTAGAGCCTGCATAGTTCTTAATAATCAGATTGATGCTAAGTTGCTGCCAGCATTTTGCTCAGGCGATTTTGTTACAGCAATCATCTCGGCACGGACCGAAGGCGGAATTAGGAAGCTGGTGGCCTGCTCCGCCTACTTCCCCGGTGAGGACTAGTGCTGCCCGCCGGAGCTGCTGGGAGACATCGTCGACTACTGTGAGGTTAGTTTATATTAATTACACAAGTCTTGTTGGTTTGACATAGAGCGCTCTACATAAGGCCGCCCCCAAATGTTGTGCCACTGGTAGAAAGCCTCGGCGATTCCAGTGGAGCAGCGAGCCAACCCTAATGCCCACATCGTGGGGGCTGGGCAACGTGGCACTTCCGGTGTCACGGCTAACTAGGGCTCTGGCGGGTCAACGATTATTCCCCGTTGGCTTCCTATTTTTCTTACCATTCTGCTGTATCCCAGGTTACCCTATCCTGACTCTTTATCTATCCGGCTCAATCCTACGGTGATATGCGACCCGTGCCTATAGGAAGGTTAGTCCCGGAGCCTAATCCCGGGGTCGTCATGGAGCCTCTGAGATACCAGGCGCCCTCTCAGAGTAAGTAGCCTTACCCGGTCATTGCGGGGCTCTCACTGGGTGGACCTCACTTCCCCAGCTAATCGTGGGAACAACATGGAGCAGCAAATAAATATAAATTTCGAACAAGGACCTTCGAAGAAGCAGGCTGATGCCCCCATTTCCGAGGCCACCATACAACCTCCTCGGGAATCCCTAAGAGTGTCATCTCTAGAGGAGGTTGACGAAATGTCAGATTTTGACATTCTTGTAGCCCGTCTGTCAGGCGCGTCCAACAGGCGGGTGCAAAGGTTAGTCGGACAGGGCATTGATCTGGTGGTCGCAAGACGATCCTGATCAGGGAGAACTTCGTCCGTCAACTTAATGAAAGGGCTTAGGCCGAAAAGAGAAAGGTACCCCGAAAGCATCGCGGCCTGCGAAGAGGGCAAGGCCTCGTACCTATGGGGAGGTTTTGTCCTCGGAGAGGGTCGCGATTGCCACGGGTGATTACCTGGACACGCAGTTGGAGCCGGAAAGACTTAAAGCCATCCAAAAATCCCTGCTGTCCACCATGGCGACTTCTACGGAAGACCATCAGGTGCGTTTCCTTAAATGCACCCATAAATCAGGGCATCTCCTACTTACTTGTGCAAACAGTCCAGAGTGCGTCCTAGGTAACGGAGGTCGTACCTACGCTGCGGCCCTGGGAAGGCGCTGCCCTCAGGGTCCTGGAAGGGGACGAGGTCCCGAAGCCGTTGACGTGCTCAGTTTTTGTGCCCCATGAAGATGGTGAGCCAGTGAAGCAGAGAAGTTTGTCAGCCTTTTGAGTTTTGGCAATCAGAGTCTCAACCCCGGCTTGTGGACGGTCATGGGGTGTGTTCCGGAGAGCAAGGGTCATCTCTTCACATTTTCCATGGGAAGGGAGTCCCTGGAAGTCTTGAGGAGTCTGGATATTGCTCCATTCTTTGGTTTTGGTAGGTTAAAGTTCCGGACCAAGGAAAAATCATGCGACGAGGATGGAGTTGGGGCTCCCTTCGCCGAGGCGATTTGCCCGACGGAGGGGGTTCCCTCCACCTCTAAGCTGGCGCGGTCCCCCGCGGCGGTTGTTCCGACGGCGGAGGCTCGCGCACCCAAGCCCTCAGCCGGCCATAAGACAGGTAAAAAGAGAGGCAAGAAAACTGACAGGGGAGAAGGCATGCCCGTCGCACTGGGTGGAGCCGGGGTCAGCTCTCTGTTGAGGCCTCAAACCACTCAGAAGTGTCTGGCGCCCGGGGTCGCATAGGATGGGGCTAAGGGTCCTGCAAGTCAACCTCCATCACGTCAAGGCCGCTTCGGCGGTCTTGTGCAGGAGGTTTGAATCAGGGCGGTTACATATCGCTCTGGTGCAGGAGCCGTGGCTCATGGCTGAGGAAGGCAGAGGCGTTCGCCCATTCCAAGGTAAGATGCTATACTGTAAGGGCTCTGGTAAACCTAGAGCCTGCATAGTTCTTAATAATCAGATTGATGCTAAGTTGCTGCCAGCATTTTGCTCAGGCGATTTTGTTACAGCAATCATCTCGGCACGGACCGAAGGCGGAATTAGGAAGCTGGTGGCCTGCTCCGCCTACTTCCCCGGTGAGGACTAGTGCTGCCCGCCGGAGCTGCTGGGAGACATCGTCGACTACTGTGAGGCGAAGAATCTTCCGCTCCTCGTGGGATGTGTTGCTAACGCACACCACACAGCATGGGGGAGCAGCAACTGCAACAGCAGAGGTAAGTCCCTTTTGGAATTTATCTATGGTAAAGGGTTACTATTATCTAATTTAGTTAGGGAGCCCACTTTTGTTACGGTGGCCAGGAGGGAGGTGTTGGCTCTGACCCTGACCACCTAACGGTTGAGTGATGACATTACAAACTGGCATGTGTCTTTGGAACTATCCTGCTCCGACCATAGGCACATCATGTTCACCATCGACACCCCCCCCCCCGTTGCAACAGATATCATTCCGGAACCGTCGGGAGACCGACTGGGAAGGATTTGTGAATTCCCTCAATAACAGAGTAAAACAGAGTAAATCTCTGATGGGAGAGGGGTGGAGCGTCTTGAACGGACGGTTGAGGAGGTGCAGGAAGCTATAACCACGGCCTTCCAAGAAAACTGTCTGGAAAGGTCGAGACCACAGAGAGGAAAGACGGTCTGGTGGAACAATCACCTTGAGAAACTGAGGGCTGAGGTGAGGAGACTGTTCAATAGGGCCAAAGTTACCCAGAACTGGTCTTTCTATCGGAATGCCCTCACGCAAAACAATAAAGAAATTAGGAAAGCCAAAAGACGTTCGTGGAGGAGGTTTTGCGAGGAAATGACTCCCCCACGAGTGCCAGACTCCACAGAGCGTTGGCCAAAGATGGTACTGCGAAGGAAGTGAGGTTTCTCCGGAAGGAGGACGGAACCTTCACTGTTTCCGAGGAGGAAAGCTTAGAGCTCCTCGCGGAGACGCACTTTCCAGCTTCATCCCGACTTGTAGGCCCAGAGGTGGCGGGAGTCCCGGAGGTAAGGAATATTAGACCCCAGAGGACTGTAAACTCGCCACTCTCATCAAGAGGCCTAGCAAGGCCAGGTGGGCCATCAACAAACCCCAACCTTTTAAATCGCCTGGGATGAATGGAATTTACCCGGTCCTCATACAAAAAGGACTAGATATTCTTCTACCATATAGATATTCTTCTATCCCGAAGACATACTCCGGTACTATGGCGTTGTCAAGGTGCTCTACCTCCCCAAGGTGGGTAGTGTCTGACCTTTCGCCAGGCTCGTATAGACCGATTAGCCTATCCTCTTTCCTAAGCAAAGCTCTGGAAAGATTGGTGGATAGATATATAAGGGATGAAGTCCTGTGTCTAAACCCCCTAAGTGCCCGCCAATACGCTTATCAACCAGGTAGGTCGGCTGAGGCCGCACTGGATGATCTTAACAGGCTACTATCAAAATCTTTGGAGGAAAAGGAAATTGCGATAGCCACCTTCTTGGACATTGAGGGCGCATTCAATAATGTCTCGCGCACCTCGGTCATCAACTCCCTATGTAAAAGAGTAGTACCAACAGCATTATGCGGCTGGATGGAGTCTGGCCTTAGTAATCGAATTAACATTTCTACAATAGGCCAGACCACCCTTAGGGTAAAAGTAGGGAGGTGGTCCACAGGGAGGGGTGTTGTCCCCTCTGATGTGGACAGTGGTCGTTGATGACCTCCTCCACCAACTATCTGCCTAGGCTATCAGACGATTTGGCGATTGTGGTAAGAGGTAAACACCCTACTACGATTGCAGAGCGGGTGCAAGCAGGAACTGGTGTATGGAGGAGGACCTGTCCATAAACCCCCATAAAACCGTAATAGTTTCTTTCACATTACGCCACAAGTTGGAAGGCCTTAGACCACCATCACTTGGACACACTCCGATTCTATTTGCGATGGAGGCTAAGTATCTTGGTGTTACTTTAGCCACAGACTTACTTGGAATCACACATTGACAAAATTTCACACAAGGCCAACGCGTCATTTAGTAGGTACAGGCGGCTTTGTGGGAGAAACTGGGGCTTGCGCCCAAGTTTGATACTTTGGATCTACACTAGGATCATTAGACCCATGACCACATATGGGTCGGTGGTGTGGTAGACCAAGACGCTGCAGAAGGGGGCAGCGGAAAGGCTGGGTGGGATCCAAAGGCAAGCATGCCTGGGTTCCACGGGGGCAATGAAAACCACCCCAACTGCGGTGCTGGAAGTCCTCCTCAATTTGCCACCACTACACATCCTCGTTCAAGGCGAAGCCTTGAATACATAGGCTCTTGCAGGGGCCGCCTCCCATCTCCTCGAGGCACGATCGTAATAACCAGAGATTGATTGAGGAAATCAAGGCTGCCATCTTCTTGGAGTGCCAACTGATAGGATGGGGTTCCTAGGTATCATTTTGAAAGGAACTTCCAAATTGTTATACCGAGCAGAGGCAGAAACATGCCTGAGGCTCGAGGACTGTGACCCCTTCCTGTTCGGTAACTTGATCTGGTATACAGATGGATCCAAAACTCCCACTGGGGTCGGAGCCGGGGTCTATGGGGGCAGGCCTGAAGTTAAGATCAAGGCCAGCCTAGGGAAGTACGCCACGGTCTTTCAGGCTGAAGTCGTGGCGTTACAACTCTCCGCTAGGGAGATTATAAGGCAAGGTATAGTGGGTAGAAGAGTGGCCATATACTCCGACAGTCAGGCAGCCCTGAAGGCACTTTCTTCACACCAAACAGTCCCAATACTGGTGTGGGATAGCCTACTTGCCCTAACCGAGGTGGGTACTCGGAATAAACTGACACTCGCCTGGGTGCCGGACATGCGGGGTTTCTGGGCAATGAAAGGGCGGATACCCTAGCGAGGGAGGGTTCGCAGGATTCCTTTATAGGCCCCGAACCCTTCTGCGGCTTGTCCAGGAGCCTTATTAAAACTTCTATTAAAGACGGGTTGGATAGAAGAACAGCGTCTGCGTTGGTGGGAGAGAACACCACAATAGAGGCAGGCAAAGCTCTTTATCAAGAGACATTTGCCTAAATTTACCAGAGATCTACTGAGCCATACCCGAAGGGATATAAGGCTAATTGTGGGTCTACTAACATGGCATTAGACTGAATAGGCACATGCACCATCTACAACTTGCAGATAGTGCGGTATGCCGATTCTGCAAGGCAGAGGAAGAAACCCCGGCGCACATCCCTTGTGAGTGCACCGGCCTGGCGAGGATAAGGTTTCTTCAATTGTGGACAGGCCATCCCCGAAGCTATGAGCTTCATGTCGGAGCCGCTCTCAGCTTTGCTAGGATTGATTAGGAGGGCAAAGCTGGGGGTTGTGCTATAATTTAAGGGGATCCACAAGTGACCCCCCTTTGTAGGTCGCAGCGGAATGAGGCTCGCCCACCCCCGTTGCTAAAGCCGCTCAGGTACACAAGTAAAATCCCTATCACAATTTTTATGGTCAGCCCAACTAAACTTGTACGTTGCAATTTTAAAGAAAATTTCTTGATTAAATTGCATTAATTAGAGTAAGAGAAGTATTTTAGACTACGTTTTTATTACTTTTTCTGTTTGTGTGTTTGTATGGGTGGGACAGCATATCTCAAATACGAAAAATCGCAGAATGTTCAACTTAATATTTCGTTATAAGCTACCAGGAGAACTGAGTATAAGCTTTCCGCAAAAATCGTTCAACCGGAAGTGCCACTTTACTGAATGTTTTTTCAGTTTTTCTGATTTTCTCGAAAACGTCTCCAACGATTTTCTTTAAACTTGTAATATCAACTACACATACAAAGAGCCACAACTTTTATTTGAAACATTTCTCCGGGAAAATTCATTTAAGGGCAATTTTAAGGGATGAGCGAGGGATGGGTTAGGTTGTCCTCTAAAGTGCTATTTCAGTTTTTTACACAATTCTATCATCTCAGAATATTAATTGGAATTGAATATGTTGCCACAATTCCGGGTTTGAAGAAATTCGTATGACAGGAAGTGCGTTTTTACTAAAAAGTATTTTTCAGTTTTCTGCTATTTTCTTTACTACGCTTCAACGATTTTCTTTAAACTAAACATGTAAACTACACAAATAAAAAGCTACAAATTTTATTTGAAATATTTCTCCGGGTAGACTCATTTTTACTTTCTCTTACAGCTAGTAAGAGAAAGTATTTGACTTTATTTCTCAAATTAATTACATAAAACAGTAAATATTATGTTAGAAATAGCTTCATTTTTTGCATTTTTTATAACAAATTATTATTGCCCAATTTGATTATTTATAAAAGACTTGCGAAGGGAAAATTAGCAAAAAAGTTCTAAACTAGATTTTTCATAGAAATAATAACCTATAAATAATTGGCCAATCACACTGCAGAAGTGAAGGTGTCAAATGTGGGCGTGGTCAAGATGATAATTCTTAGTTCTGGTTGGCCTAACATACACCCACATTTCACACCTTTCTTTCTACACTGTGATTGGCTAATTATTAGAGGAAATTATTTCTATGAAAAATCTAGTTGAGAATTTTTTTGCTAATTTTCCCTCAGTCGATATTTTATAAATTGTCAAATTGTGGAATAAAAATTAAAAAACAAAAATGCAAAAAATCAAGTTTTTTCTGATATAATATTTACTGTTTTATATAATTAATGTGAGCTATAAAGAAAAACTTTAGCATTTCTATTCGATTGCTGAAAAAGAAAGCAACAGTGAATTAGGCAGAATGCAAGAGCATGCATACTCCGCAATTTGTATTTGGCCGTTTGTAAGAATGGAACAAAATAAAATTGACGGTTTCAAAAACCATCCCATAAAATTATAAAACCCAAACCCAAAACCATCCCATAAACTCATAAAACCCAAACCCAAAACCATCCCATAAACTCATAAAACCCAAACCCAAAAACCATCCTATAAACTCATAAAACCCAAACCCAAAAACCATCCCATAAACTCATAAAACCCAAACCCAAAAACCGATAAAAATTTTTCAAAGGAATTCATAATATTCAGTTAAAAAACTTTTCTTAGACCTGGAGTTTTTAGCTATTCATTATGTTGTCCTTAATTTCATATTTGGCGCAGTTCATAAAGTATTCAAAGAGTACTATAAAGATGGAAATCTGCGCATGAACTAATTCCATCAAAATCTAGTTTCTCGCAACAATATAAAAAATAAAGAATCGAACTACTTATTAGTGCAATTAAACAAATAAATTATAATAAGAAGAAGCGTTATATATTAGAATTCGAAAACTACAGACTATGTAACTATGTACATTGGAGTAAGAGAAAGTTCTGTGAGTGTTTCTCATTAGATTTTTCATTTAATGAACTCACAAAACTGTCTTGAATATTTTATTGGCCCCGTGCCCTCACAGATTTGATATTAATTGCTGCACAAGCGCTATATAAAAAAAAAAGATTTTATATATATTATATAATTGTACTTATAGTACTTGCAGTTACTCTTTTAATTACCACTGTAATTGCAAGAAAATAAATAATTGTGAGGGTCTCCTGCGTCCTCGTCGCCGGGGCTGGTAACCGGACAATTCTTGTCCAGGCTAAAAGGAGACTAAAAGCGAAAGACGTTGTAGGAGGGTACGGTGGCACCAACCGCTCTTTTTAGAGCGAGGGCGTGGCTTAAAGCTACTGCCCTTGTAAATAGTGTAAATATGCATTATTGTAAATATAGACAATTTTAATTTTAATTTTAATTTATTTTGTTATTTATTGTTATAGACCAGTTAAATTTTAGAGTTGTTATTTTATATTTTAGAGTCTATTCATTAAAACTTTTGAGAAGTTATCGATGTCGAGTATGCTTTTACTTCTACGCTTACAATTTATTTCATTATGGATAAAGCTGTTAGTGATAGCAAGAATATTCAGGTGGGTCAAGCAGTATGGATACTCAGAACAGGAGGTCCAGTCCAGAAGGCTACAGTTACCTCTATTATGTCATGTTCGGGCTCTGCGAACAAAGAAAAACAATTCGTTTCAGTTGAATGGATGGATGATTCTGGCGTCACTTTGGGGAAGAATATACCTATCGATGACGTTTTCCCTTCCGAAACTAGTTGTTGTCTGAACAAGGAGCAGGCCGAAGGTGTAGCATCTAGTCAGCATAAAGCTGCAAGAGAGGGAGATGAGATTTCTCATGAAGGAGTTGGAGCAGAAGAGCATCTCGCATCAGGCAGATCTAGAGAAGGACAAATGTGCCCTATTTGTCAGCAATCTTTCAAGAACGTTCGGGGACTGAATGTCCATGTGACAAAAAGGCATGCCAAAGAAGCAAATGAGATTAAAGTCAGATCACTTGTTAAAACTCAACCCATCAGTGATCGTAAGGACCCTATAAATCAGGACATGAAACTTGAACTTGTAAACTGGCAACCAAATTCAAAGAGATTTTTAAAGGTCCTTTTGCCGAGGATGAATTCGATCTTTCATCTCCAAGTTCCTTCAATTTCTCAGAGATGCAAACCAAACTCTTCCAGGCCCGAAACATCCAGCTACACGTTTCTACCATTTACGTATGAAAAAGAAACTGAAAATAAAAAGCAAGGGTGTGAGTAAAGCTTCGAACCCACAAAGATCCTACAAAGCGGAAAGAAGACGCGAATAATTCCAGTACGAGTTAGCTCAATATAATTATTACAACCGCCGGAAAAAGGTGGTCCAGAACATTATGAATGCCCCTAAACTGTGTCCAGTTGGGATCAAATCAATAGAAAACTATTTTAGGTCTCGTTTAGAAAATAGTAATAATAACCACAGGGAAAGGTATCATACATCTAAAGAAAACGCCAATTAGGAATGATTGACTTAAAGGCTGTGCATAAGGCTATTAAGTCTACTTCCCTGGATACGTCTCCTGGTCCTGATGGAGTCCTTATACGCACGATAAAATCGTTAGACATCGCACATATAATCAAATTAATAATAGAAATTATTTTGAAATTTGCTTATATACCTGTAAGTCTCCGCTGTGGGCGTACAATATTAATTTATAAGGGAAAAGGAGAGCCCGATGATATTGCATCTTAGCGGCCTATTACTATTTATCCTATGTTACGCCGAATAATGGAAAAAGTATTAGATTATGAACTTCGTAAGCAGATTTCATTTCATTCCAGTCAAAGAGGTTTCGTTGTTGGCGTGCCAGGTTGTCACATAAACGCCCGGTTGATAGATGCCGTACTAAAAAACGCGAAAGAGAAGAAACAAGATGCTGTTGTCGCATTTCTGGACGTCACCGGTGCTTTTGACAACATTGGTCATGAGCACATACTCAGATCCCTGGAGGCTAAGGGTGTGTCCCCTGACTTGAGGAAGGCTATACCAGCGCTCCTCTGTCATAACCAGATTCAGGTTTGTGTCGGGATAAACAAAACTAATCCGATAACAGTTCTGAGAGGTGTTCCTCAAGGTGGTCCTTTGTCGCCTACACTATTTAACATAGGTATAGACCATATGTACGATGAAATCTGCGATCAAAACTTTGCAAGTGAGTTTGACTACAAACTATCTAATAAACAGGATAGTCTTCTTTTAACGGGCTTCGCAGACGACCAGGCCATAACTACTTCGAGTATAAAAGCAGCTGAAAGAGTGACTGACAGCGTCCAAAGAATAATAAGGGAAATTGGTCTCTCAGTGAACCCACAGAAAAGTTCGTCCATTATTCTAAGGAAGGGCACATTAGTGAAATCCGTTTTGTCATTGGAGAACGGTGATCAAATAGTTTCAATCGAAGATGGTGCCACAATTAAATACTTGGGATGTAGTTTCTCTGGAGATTTGGAATTCAATGACAGTGCAATCTCCAAAGTGAGCCGCAGTCTAGATAAACTGGTGGCCTCCAATCTGTTAAAACCCGACCAGAAGCTTAACGTCGTCAACCAGTACGTTTTTCGGCACTTACATATCCTCTCCAGGCGGCACCTTTGACGAAGCTCCAACCGGCGTTTCTCGATAACATAGATATCATCATACGCAGGAGCGTGAAAGCTTTAATAGGTTTGCCGGCCAATAGTGCTTCTGCTATGCTGTATGCCCCTAGGCGCTTTCGTGGTTTAGGATTGCTCAGATGCCTATGGGAAGCTCCTCTCCAGCACTGGTCCATCGCCCAGAGATTGGCTAAGATTGCCGACTCAAATTTCCAGGAAGTTTTCAATTATGAAGCTGAAGTGTCCGAATGCGCCGGAAGGTTAGGGTTGGAAGTAGCGAACATGGAAGAGAATTTCAAAGTGAAGAAGCTGAGGCAGACGTTACGCGAAAAAGCCTTCGATGATTGGTCAAAATGCAGATGGCAAGGCGTAGGCGTTCTCCACTTCAAGGATAACCCGAAAACCAATCAGTTCATCTACGTCAGAAAACTTCTTTCTGGATCAGAGTGGACTGGGGCCCTCAAATTAAATATGAATTATGCCTCTCTTCGTGGAGTTCCTGGTGCCGGAGGAAAAGCGATCGGAGATGTCGGACCGCTCTGTCGTAAATGCGGCAGAGAGTCAGAAACCCCAGCTCATGTGTTGGGAATCTGTCCACAGAACATGCTCCTCGTCACCCATCGACACCATAGGGTTAAAAAAAGAATTGCCGAGCTTCTCACTGAAAGAGGATACACCTGTTTCGACGAAGTTCACTGCATCGACACGGATGGTTCAAGCAGGTTTGCCGACATCGTTGCATTTAAAGAGAAAAAAGATGCTTTGATAATCGACCCAACGATCCGATTCGAAACGAACGATCCCAACCAGGGAGTGAAAATCGACGAAGAGAAAAGGCATATATATGAGAAATGCATTCCTCACCTGCAAGAAAAATACCGGGAAATGTTCGGGGATCGAAACTATATCGTAAAGGGTTTATGGTTCGGAAGTAGGGGAGCAATACCCCGCAATACGAGTGATTTCTTCGACCAGGTCGGAATAGACAAGATTCATCTTCTGACCACTACCGAGCAAATTATACTCGATTCGCTTGGTATTTTACATAACCACTTGTATGGTCAATAACGACAGCCTGGTCAAATTTCATTTATTTTAATTTTTTTGTATTTTGTTCTAGTTCTTTTCTTTATTTATTATCTATTGTTAATATTCCATTGTTTTCTGTTTTTTAGACTTGAGATTTACATTTTGTGTATACAGTTACGTCTTGTAGATATTATTTTTATGACTTGTATTTTTTACGAATAATGACAGACTGTGTTTTGATTATTTCTAATAATCTTTATTAATATATGTTAAACCTTGACTCGAACAATGTAAAGATGTTCATAGAATTGATTGGTATGCTGTGTTTGTTGAGCAACTCAATTTAATTGAGCAGCCACACATTTCGCGCATGGAATAATGTGCTTTTCCTTGTTACAAAGGCTACCTCCACATCGCCATTAAGTCGTCAAATTCGATCTTCATCCTTCTTGGTTCTTTTTCTGCTCCGTACGACAAGGATATTTGCAAATCCTTTCCACCACTGCACTATCACTGCTAGACATAACATTCTACAATACTCACAACTTTTAACTATTTTATTAAATATATATTTAGGAATGTTTATAATCAAAATAAGGCGCGGTATGTATTGTTAGTGTTTTCTCTTGCACATACTGCTGTGAGAGGAATTTGTATGCATGAATTATTACTGCTTGCTAGAAGGATATGATGTGCAATCTCACATCACTTTCTCTTACTCCAATTAACACATTTTATTTAAAAGCCAGTAGAGCGCACCAAAAACACTCAAGCAACTGCAAATAACACTTGAAATTTAGCGCCTTAAATTCCGCACAACTATCCAAAAACATTTTTTTTGAAACAATATTGCAGCATATTCTATCTATGCAGCAACCATTCCAAGTTTAAAGAAAAACGTTGGAACCGTTTTCGAGACAATCACGAATAACTGAAAAGAAAACATGAAATGAAGTCGAACTTCTAGTTGATAGATTGTGCCCCAAAACTTCGTATCTGATAACGTGAAAACTTCGTACCTTAAAACCCTATAAGGAATATCAAGTTTGAGCTTCCTTTTCGTTTTTGAGATATCGGTTAAAACATACACTCGCATTCGCTAAAAACGTTTTTCCGTATATCTCAAAACATGTATTTCTGCTGAAAACTCAATTTCAAAAAAGGTTCGCATGAATATAATGTGCTTTCCAGGAGTTACTTCCAGTCTCTCAGACCAGGGTACCGCCCCTAACTCGGTAATGAAGAGAGTGTAACGTGTTCTCTTATGAACCATTTTTTAATGCTTTCAAAGCAGTTATGGACCGAGACACCACTGATATCTTCCATAAAATTGGATAGAGAAAAGAAACAAGGTAAGGAATTATGTTTAACACCTCAACATATCCAGAAAAGGATTGGGCAAGGTGCATCAAATTTCGACGCTGATGCCATCCCCAAGGATCCATAAAGAAGCCAATTTGTTTTTGAAACTTTTTTATTTAAGGAGAAGGGGTGGGGTTATATTTTCCTCTAAAGTATAATTTCAGTTTATTATATCATTCTATCAACTGTATAATATTAATTCCAATAAAATAAGATACCAAAATTGCGAGTTCAAAGACAACTGGTTCACAGCAAGTGCAACTTTACTGAACAGTTTCAGTTTTTTGCGACTTTCTCTATAAAGATACCAACGAATTTCATTGAACTTGTTATACTAACCATTCCCGTAATCGGAAGGTGTGTCCAGTTTAACGTTCACAGAAAATATCGGAATGAGGCGATTGTCAACTATCCGATAGCCACGCCGCCGGTAAAGCACTGAGCTCAGTTGTCATCTGTTCAAAAATATTATGGGTATGCCTCGGCAAACTCAATAACTTGTGCAGGAGCAATTGAGTTATCCTATTTTTGGTGCCAGGGCATGTTGGCGTCGAAGGAAATGAGGTGGACGGCACCCTTGCAAAGAAGGCGCTGCATCTTCCTTTCTGGGGCCTAACTCCTTCTGTGAATAAGTGACCAGCCTCTTCGGGAAGAACATAGAAATGAAGAGGAAGTGAAGAGAGCACAGCTCTGGAAAATCCTCCTATGACTCAGGCAAGCTAAGACCTGCCTAGGCAGTCCTTAGACCTGAAGCGTGCATCGGTTTAAGTAAAAATAGGCTTCGTATGCTAACGGATTTCCTCACAGGGCATTGTTTACTCAGGGGTCACCTGAAGAAGCTGGGCCTAGAACACGTTAGCACCTGCAGATTCTATGGGGAGATCGAGGAGACTCCAAAATCCCTCTTAACGGACTGCGATGCTATCATCCATAGAAAATTTGGAAGCCTGGGTAGTTACCAGGCGTTGGAGAAAGATATACCTTCTCTAGAACTTTCCCAGGTTGAGAGATTCCTCTTTTGGTCGCAGTACCACAACAAAAAAACCACATACAGAAGAGACATCACATTTTTTTAAATTAGTTTTTTGAGTAAATTCTTATAAGGAAGATTGTAGTAGGCCAAGTAAGGTTATGCCTCAATAAAGTGGTGGTTATAAAGTTTAGATTCTCCCCCCTTCATGTATCTTGAAGACAACTAAACATCCAGCAAGAATTACATGCTAGAGCAGAATTAATAAATTATAACTACGTAAATGACAGTAAGAGACAGTCGTGTGAGTGTTTCACACCAGATTTTATTTATAACGATTATTGTACTCTTTACACAATGTTTATTAATTTCTAGTGAATGTAATTTACTCATTTCTTTGTAATTTGTTTACTTTCCATTCTTTGTTATTTCTCAATAAGATAATTTGGACATTATTTCATATTATCTTAAATACAAACCCTGATAGACTGTTTACACATACCATTATGGGCTTTATAAATAATATATCTTTCTTTATTTATATAATGATTTGAATATTAAAGCAACTTATCTATCCAAAATATTTAAACCCTCTGGGAGAATGAAAAGAGGCAAAAATTTCTTATAAAACTCCTATTATTTAAAAAAGATTTTCCAACCCTTGATAAAACAATAGATAAGATAACTGCAAATTTCCTTGATGCAGATATTTAGCTAGGAAACCTTTCCACTGGTTATACATTAACCTTGTACACTGCGAATAAAATGACCATCTTTTTACTTTCTCTTACTCCTAGTAGGAGGAAGTATTGTAATCGTGTCAAATTTTCGATATCGAGTTTTCACCGGAAATATCCGTTTTGACGTCTCTGAGTCCAAAAAAGTGGTTTTTAGCAAATGGTCTGGGTTGTGTGTGTATGTATGTATGTGAACAGCATAGATCAAAAACGAAAAACCGTAGAAAGTTGAAACTTAATATTCCTTTGGATATCACTATCGGATCTGACAGTGCGTTATCTGTCAAAATTCCTCAACCGGAAGTACCACTTTACTAGTTGGTTTTTTTAAGTCCGGAGCCTTCTCAGTGCACTGCCGGCCTCCGGACAGTGTTGTCTGTATTCAGCCCTTGGTTGCTCACTTTTAAACGAGTGAGCACCCTTTCGGCCTCTACCTGCTTGCCACCCTCATTAGGGATAAAGACCTTACAGGTCTAAGGACCTGGTATGTCCTCCCCCCGAGTGTTTGAAGGCTAGCACTTTCCCAGGGTTTAAGCTTTGGGATAATCTCCCTTAGCCACCCTAAACTATCTTCCCCTACATAGGTGATGACAATAAACCCAGTTTATGGGCACATTTGGCCAATCTGACCTGCGGCCCGCCTCTCGGAATTTTGTCATATTCCTCCAATATGGCATCTTGGATGGCTTGTAGCCTCTCCATGCTTAACTGGTTATCAGGGAAGCCCTTTTGCACAACTGCAATTTTTGCCGAAGAAGTAGCCTCACTGTAGGATTTCTCCACAGTTTTAGCTTTGACCCTCTTGGGCGGTCGCTGGTGTGGCGGAGATTCCCCCTCCGACCTGGGCCTCTTAGTCGCCTTTGATGTGCGTTCAGCCCATTGGAGAATTTTCCCTAATAACTTATCGCTAGGCCTGACCGGACTCTTGGCTGCCTCACTACGAGCTTAGAGCTCCTTCCTACAGGTCCCTGACAGCTTGGCGACTTGCACCTCCTTCTCTGTCATGCTGTCGATCGCTTCCAGCGACTTCACCCTAAAGCTTCTCCCGGCCTCTGCCTTGGCCTTTCTGATCGCCGAGCCCCAGGCCCGCAGACCCGGCCTTTGGCAGTCACTGGCATAGCGCCTGTCTCCGCCGTGGCCATAACGGCTGCGGGGCCGGAAGCCCCACTCTCTGGGCCTTGGGCAACCGCCGTGATCACTCTACTTGGTACCATAGCCGTGTTGGTTGTGGGTTTACTCCCCTCCCCATGGCCTGTCGCATCATTGCCTTAAATTGTTTTTTCTTTAATTTTGCTTTCTTACCCATTGATTCCCACGAGTAGCTGGGGATAGGGTCGTCCAGCCGACCAGAGCCCCGCGATAGCCGGGCAAGGCTAAATACTCTGGGGTTTCGCCCGGTGCCCCAGAGGCTCAGTTATCGACACAGTACCCCTGTGCCATCCATCCTCGGCACGGAACGCATTACACCTTGGATTGGGCCCTACTTGCTAGTCTGTACTGTGTGCGTGTAAGTGTTGTTATGTATGTTCGTGTGTTGTGTATGTGTTCCATGTGTAAGGTGTTGGGCTGGGATGTTCGCAGGGTCGCCCTTACCTGAGGGGGCGGCTAATCCACCCCCCATCCCACGATAGAGGAAAGTGAAGGATCAGGTTAGACGGGAGAGCGGGATAGGGGTACGAGAAAGAGCTGGCCCGCGTGGGTTGCCGCCAGTGCCGTGTTAGCCGCACTCAAAGAGCGCGTTGCTCGGCCCTCACGACATGGACGTAGGGTTCGCTAGCCCCTCGATTCAAGATCGAGGAGACCTTTGAGGACCTCTATAATCCAAACAAAATTAATTAGAAATAAATAGATGGGCAAAATTCCAAGTTTGAAGAAAATTAGTAAGCCGGAAGTGCGCTTTTACTGAACAGTTTTTCCAGTTTTCGACGAATTTCGTTATATTTGGTCAAAAACTATAACATTTGTCAATTATAATTTTGAGAACAAGAGTAAGAGAAAGTTGTGTGAGTGTTTCAACCAGATTTTTATAAATGTAATACATTATTTGCCGACTGAAATGCAAGTTGTAATTACACTTTGCTCTAGTCTTAAATTTTTTTTTATTTTTTTATCCCACACCATTCGGGCGGTCCCTGAGCTTGCGCTCACACCCGCCCAGAGAAGCCATCGACTTCAGAAAGAGAAGGAGGAAAAGAGCTAAAGAAAAATTACCGCCCTCCTCCCTCCTCCACCAACCCAAGTAGGCAGCGCGGAAACACGCTATCCAAAGGAACCTGATACATCTAAACAAAACAACAGCAGAACCCCAGGAGTACCCAACAACAAGCCCAGATCCAAAAAGAAACAACAATAACAACAACAAACACAACACTAACAAAAGGACCACAAGAATAAAATGAATAAAAACCTTCAGCAGCCATTCACACACAACCACGCAATTAATACATCCACTCAAAGCCTCGCACATACCCATAACGTATAACCCATCCATACCATACATCGTAGTCTTAAATATTATATTTTTTATAAAACAGTTGAAACTAGTAAACAATAACGGTATGAATAATATATAAATAATTTTACGAACACAATGTTCGCCATGCACTATAAACAGAGGAGGTTACCTTCAGAAAGGTTACTGATCACATTGAATCATAAATTATTACGTTCAGATGTAAACATTTTTAAAAATGTTAATAAATATTTAATTTAAGAATTCATAGTTTTACTTTCATTTTATTTACATCAGCATTCGTTTGTATTATTATCCTGGAAATAATATTTTACTTTAATGTTATATTTCAGCAATTTTACCACAAAGCATGAACATTTTGTCTTATACATTTAATGTAACACTAGATTACTTGTTTATAATTATCTTTTTGTCCAATTGACTATTGTAGAAAATAGTTATTGACATTTTTGTTAATTTTAATTAGGAAGAGAATCAGCTGTGAGCATTTCTGCGGACTACTCCCAAATTTATTTCTAAAAATACTAAAAAGGGTTAAAGTAGTAAAATATGCAAATTAGTGTTCGTAAATATTACCAAATGGATGGAATTAGTCCTGTGGACCAAGAATATTCTTCGTCGGAGAAATCTATGGAGTGGGCTCAAGTTGGTGTAAAGCGCAAAGCTGGGACTCTTGAATCTTCTATTAGAAGCTCCAAAACCGTCCTAAACAGTTTCTGCTGCAGAGGTAACTACTGCAAATAGATTACAAACCACTACACTTCAAATTCTCTGTCTGCAGCATACTGCCCCCTAGACATACACTGACATACCAACACTTCCAACAATATTTCTCTTTTCTTTGACAGTACTTTCTGGCAAGAGGGGACTTCAATACCAAACTCCAAAAATGGGGATGCAGAACCAACAACTCAAGAGTACAATTTTTACACAAAGTTCTACATTCCGAGAACTATTTCTGCTGTTCATCGCAGGAATACTGGCCACACGAATACTTGCCAACTTCTCCTCGAAAACTACCCGACATGTTGAATATACCTATTTATATAGCAACTAGACCGACGAACCTTACATTCACAACGTCACCTAAGCAAATGGTACGAAGTGACGATCAATATTCTGCTGTGTTCCCTATTAGGGAGGAGTACCGCAAGGAAGTATTCTATGACTGCAATGGACATCCCTAAATCTACTGACACACTGCTGGCTACATATGCAGACAACATAGCAATATTTTCAACTCACAAAGACGCCACCACTGCATCCTCACTCCTGCAGGACCGTTTAAACCTCATACAGGAACACTTCAAGCTTTGGAAAATCAAAATTAATGAAACAAAATGTACAATGTAACATTCACCCTCAGACGATCAAACTTTCCGACTCTGTATATTAACAATACTTCTGTACCCCACGACATCCGATACCTTGGACTGTACCAGGATAGACGCTTGACTTGGAACACTCACGCAACGAAAACTCGGCACTTAATGAAAACCAGTTACTACCTAGTTTACGTTTACTTGACAAACGATCTAAATTAGACTCGAAAAACAAATTTCAAATCCATAATAAGACCAATATGGACGTAAGGACTACAACTCTGGGGAACTGCCAAACCGACACACACTAAACGGATACAAGCCATACAGTACAAGATACTGTGAACAATCACACAATGCCCTTTCTATGTTTGTACCATGTCGCTACATACTGACCTACAGATCCCATTTGCACACGACTTAACATAACAACTTTATAAAAGATTCTACAGCAAAATAGGTACACACGAACCTGCACGTCACAAACCTATCCTTCCTGACGATTCCTGGGAATCCTCCCAGACGTTTAAAACGCCAATGGCCAAGAGTATCATAGGAACAGGAGGAGTGACAAGATCAGGAAGTGTGGCCCTGGCCGCCTTCTTCAAGCCAGGACTCTAGGCTCACATTTACTTATTTCGATAACATTACAAACTTAATATATAAATAAACAAAAACTAAGCAAGAAACTGTTTGAGTAAAAACTATCACAGAAAAATTTATTCGATACTTACATAACAATATAAAATTAAATCTGTTGTGAAACAATGACACTTGTTTTTCTTACTACACTTTTCACACTGCGGACAAATTTCATTCAAACTCCGAATTTTTATAAAATATTGCGCTGTCTTCAATATTATACAAGACCCTTGTGAAATGGCACTTTATGAAGGGTAATATTAAACTAAAATCGATACTAAGTTCCAACTAAACCTACAAGAGGTAGTCGTTTATGTTTCGAGTTAAAGATGCTAGATGTTGATTATCTAGAAAATCGCCGAAACTTGAACAAAAAAAAGAATTCATTAAAGACGCATTTCTGGCTGATGGTATGCCCAAACGGAATATTCAATTCAAGCACACCCTCCTCTAAATTCCGGCTGATGGTATGCCCAAACGGAATATTCAATTCAAGCACATCCTCCTCTAAATTCCGGGCTGATGGTATGCCCAAACGGAATATTCAATTCAAGCACACCCTCCTCTAAATTCCGGCTGATGGTATGCCCAAACGGAATATTCAATTCAAGCACACCCTCCTCTAAATTCCGGCTAATGGTATGCCCAAACGGAATATTCAATTCAAGCACACCCTCCTCTAAATTTTGATTTATCACACTATTAATATTAATTACTATAATAAACATGCTTACAAATGATTGCTGGTAAGAAATTTTGATTTATTGCTAGTTAGCATACAAACAGCGATTCTTTGCGGTTAGAATTGATAAGAGTGTTGAGAGAACTCTATTCGTAACTACAGCGCGCTATTTCGCTAATTCATTCACCATTATTCAATTGTAGAGCTAGAAGAATTGTTAGCGCACCAATTAAATTTAATACAGCCTCTATATTTAAATAGATATAACAGGATATAGTGGGCCATCTGTAGCTAATATAATAATAACAATAATAATAACAATAATAATAATAATAATAACAATAATAATAATAATAATAATAATAACAATAATAATAACAATAATAATAACAATAATAAAACAATAACAATAATAATAATAATAATAACAATAATAATAATAATAATAATAACCAATTACGAGTGATTGTATTGGTATGAAAGTAAATTATTTGGTTGAAAGAGAATGAGTGTTTATGTAGGTTAGATAGATCGGAATTGTAGGAATATCGAGTACCACAATCCCAGTAGTAGTTAAGTTATAGTATTAGATTTTAATTTTTATAGGAATGAAAGATTTGTGTGAATGAGTGTGGGGGGGGCCAATATCGGCCAGGGGTGGCAAATTTTGGTCGTTTAGGAAGCCTTTTCTGCACTTTGTTTTTATTTGGGAGCCACTGATTCTACGAGGGGAGGGTCTGAGCCGGGATTGGCAACCCCGGCACCTGTGTGAGTGTGAGAGTGTTTGATGTATAGATAAGCCGATAGTTTTTTCCTGCGAATGGACTCTTTCCTTTTTATTTGGACATGCTTGAATTTATAAAAATTAGAATTTGTTGGTTTTGTACATGTATATATATTGGTGTAAGATTTTGAGGGAAAGAAAAATGGCTAAAGACCAAAGCAGTCGATGCCATTAACCATTATAAAAAAAATAATAATAATAATAATATAATAATATCAATTAATTAATATCATATAAAATATAATACTAATAAACATAAGTATATAATAATTTTTTTTTTTTTGTTTTTTGGAGGGGGGAAAAATGCGTTATGCACATCTGGGAGTAATGTTCCCAGATATGTGGGACTCTCACCCACTAAAAAACCCAAACTCCTCCTTACAGGCATTGAAACCCACCCTGGGACCACTTATCGCATTACATCAGGGTGGTGCCTCGTATTAAGCCCTTTTAGGCTCCTTCTCCCTCGGTACTACTTCATGCCAACGGTTGTAGGCGTTGGTCTAGCTCCTGTTTCTTCCGCCGCAGGACCATCTCGACGAAAGACGCTACCTTCACCCAATAGTCCCTGCAGGACAGCATGGACTCCACGATGGACTCGGGTGTCAAACGGCCTAACTCCTGTTCCAGACCGTTTCTCTCAACGGCCCATCTTTCGCATTCGAAGAAAGTGTGGTGGGCGTCATCGAGAGCTGAATCCCCGAAAAGACATGACGGATCACCCACCTTCCCCATCCTATAAAGATACGAGGTAAAATACCCATGTCCCGTAAGGAACTGGGTAAGGTAGTAGTTTACCTCGCCATGCCTTCTTTCCGCCCAATCAGTTGGGCTTGCAATCAGCTTCGCTGTCCACCTTCCTCGGCTATCCGTACGCCACCGTTCCTGCCAGGACCGAATGGTATAATCCCTGGCTGTTGCTCTCGCCTCATTGCCACCGAGTTCTTTCCTCAGGTCATGTCCCATCTTCCGCTCCTGAGCCATCAGGTCGATTGGGGTCACTCCAGCCACCACCAGAGCTGCCGGCTCTGAGACCGTCCGGTAAGAACAAGCGATTCTTAGAGCACCTCTTCTTTGTACCGATGCCATCTGCTTCCGGTATTTTTCTTGCTTAAGCGCGTCAGCCCAAACTTCGGACCCATACAAAAGTATAGCATTTGTGACTGACATCAGAAGTCGCCGTTTGCTCGCCGTCGGGCCCCCTAAATTTGCCATCAGTCTGCTCAACGCCGATGTCACTTTTGCGGCTTTCTCTGAGGAGTGCCTTATATGTTCCCAGAACGAGAGTTTAGTGTCCAAGCGTATGCCAAGATACTTGACAGCGCTCTTCGTTACTACTACCTCGTCCCCCACACGTATCTGTATACTCGTGGGAATGTGCCTTCTGGTAAGCAGAACTATTTCCGTTTTCTCCATCGCCAAGTTCAGGCCATGCTCCTCTAACCAAGTGCTCGCCCGTCTCATTACTTGGCTCAACCTTATCTGGGAGTCTTCGGTATCCCGTGCAACAACCACAGCAGCAACATCATCCGCGTACCCCACCAGGAATGCACTATCCGGCATTTCCAGTCGCAGAATGCCATCGTAAAATATATTCCACAGATGGGGCCCAGGATAGATCCTTGAGCCACCCCTCCTGTGATCTCTTTACACCGGGTTCCGTCCGTAGATTCATAACTCAGCTGCCTGTCCCACAGATAGCTCTCTACCATGCGGAGAAGGTACTTCGGTATTCGAAAATCTATAGCCAGCGCTGCCAGCATATCGGTCCACCTCGCCGAGTTAAATGCATTGCGAACATCCAGTGTCGCAAGTAGCACAACTCTTCTAGAGTAGTGGTTACCCTGCTGTGCCGTGTGGACAGTTTTCACCACTTTTTCTACTGCCCCGATTGTAGACCGACCTCGCCTAAAGCCATACTGTCTATCGGACAGATCGCCCGACTGTTCAATGGCAGCAGTCAGTCGTATCTTAATAAGTCGTTCCAAGAGTTTCCCCGCCGTATCCAACATGCACAAAGGCCTGTACGATGATGGAGAACTCGGATCGCCCTTTCCTTTGCTAACCAATACTAGCCGCTGGATTTTCCATATTTTCGGAAAAACTCCGGTCTCAAGACAGCGGTTGTACATATTTAGCAATAACTGCGGACATGATCGTGCGATCACCTTCAATGCTTCAGAAGGGATACCATCTGGCCCTGGGGCCTTCCTATAATAATAATAATAATAACAATAATAATAATAATAATAATAACAATAATAATAATAATATTCTAGTGTGAAAAACTCACACCTTTTCTCTTATTCCAGTTAAGCCAATTATAAATGACGAATTTATTTCAAACTTTATAGTTTTAGTGAACATAATTATACATAACTAAAATATAATTGAATGTGGAAATACATCTTGGGTTTCCGTTCATAGCGGATAACTTTGATTACACATTGTCATACGGAAGTCAGCATATAGATCAATAACCGATACACTTTAAAACTAACTAATAAATTCCTCAAAGACTGTTTAAAATTTTCTTGGAAAGTTTTTCAAGAAAATTCAGAAAACTACACTTGGAAATCTAGCAAAATGAATTCAATGAACCATACACTTGCAACTCTTTCAGGAATTCTGCATTTTAACTATAAATGAAAAACAATTTTAAACTTTAATGTGTGTGTGGTTATTATGTAAAGATTAATGAAAATCGTTGGATACAATTTTCGAGTGAAAACCTGGAAATATGGAGAAATAAGAGAGAAAAACTTCAGTAAATCTACACTTTCGTTCGTCGGATATTGATGACCTAAACCTGGTCTGGTCTGATGTGTATTTTAATACACACAAACAGACCATTTGCTAAAAACATTTTTTTCCGCACTTAGGGGACTTGAGTATATGTGTATGAACATGTATTTGTAGTGAAAATGAAGTAGTAGACGATGGCAATTGTTGCTCAATAGGAGCAGCAAGTATTCTCATACAAGATCTATGATGAAACACTCACCAATCTCTTAAACCACTTATTGCAATAATTCTAATGGACAAATTTTCATGGAATGTAGAATTTTTACTTTCTCTTATTCCTAGTAAGAGAAAGTATTGTGATCATCTCAAATTTTTGAAACTGATTTTTCAGCGGAATACATGTTTTTTAAATCCTGTGAATACGAAAAAAAAGAAGGTTTTCTGGTATATGGCGTGTGTGTGTGTGCGTGTGTGTGTGTGTGTGTGTTAACCAAATATCTCAAATACGAAAAATCACAGAAAAGTGTACTTACTAGGCATTGCATTTTTGTTTAGGTACTAACTACCACCGCATCTGACACGAACGTTTGGGCAAAATCCATCAATGGGAAATGCGACTTTACTGAAAGTCTTTATTTCTCCAGTTTTATAGGAATTTTTTCGAAAACGATTTCCTTTAGACCTGAAATGCTAACTGCACAGGTAAAAATGTGTAACGTTTATTTGTAACATTTTTCCGATAAACAAAGTGGGAGGCATTGTTTGTTGACAACAGAGGGCGCACAAAATGTCACTCAGGTAACACGTACAACCTCTACCACCAATTTTATAACAAATCCAACTATTGTTAACATAGCAATTTGGAAGGAAATTTGTTAATTAACATTATATCGATTGCAATAACAGCAAAGTGGTGAGTGTGTTCAGATCAGATTTTCTTCGTTAGGTATCATTCAGCTTGCAACTGTATAGTGCTCCAGCTGTGTGGAGTAATGGCATAGATTGGGTCAACTCGGCCCACAACAGCTGCAATTGTTATACTAGTATAACAACATAAAAATATAGCGTTCCGGTGTAACCCATATATCTGGGTTAGCGGCGCGACATACTCCACCATGCCGGCCCAAAATGATTATCAGCTCCGAATCCTTCATATTCTCCACGTTCTCTTTTTCGCTAGCTGTACGTTTTTTTCTCTTTACTACCATATTTATAAGTATGAAATAGATATTTTCCCCGATACTCTTGAGGTAAGAGAAAGTCTTACGATCCTGTCAGATTTTCCAAACGAGTTTTTTTTACCGGAAAACTTATTTTTTGATCCTTTACATAATGAAAATAATGTTTTTTGCAAATGATTTCTGCCCCTCCCTCTAAAGTACATTCAGATTTCAGCATATGGTGATTTCACGTAAGATCCTGGTGATTTCCAAAGATCTTCTTTAAATTGCGCATAATAATATTTTATAATTTTTTCTACAATTCTGGGACTTTTCCTGAGAGGCTGCAACATTGAGCTTTCCTCTAAAGTGCTATTTTAATATAATTTAGCGTTCTAGCTCTTTCCAATATTCAGATCCATAAAATACATTATTATTATTATTTTTTTTTACAATCCCTCGCGGCCCGCAGGCAAGGGAGGAACCTGTTTTCTTTATCTGGTATTACGGTTCTTACTGGAACCGGACAATTGTCCTATGATAAAGACAAAAGAAAAAGAAAAATATGTCCGTGCTAGTCTCTGGCGTCTTCCCTTAGCACTTCCCTTACAATGCGGCAGGTGTGGAGTACCACAGCCTGCTGCATCTCGTATATGATGGTCCTCCTGATTCCCATCATATTATTATTATTATTATTATTATTATATTATTATTATTATATATTCTCAGTGAGATCCTTGGGATTATATAGCTGGGAATGTTTTTGAACAGCTATAAATTATGGTGGTTGGTTCCGCAGAGCTGGAAAGCATCAGAGACATTTTCCGTGGTAGCCTGCTTCATTTTGTGGTCATCGACCGGTTTTTCGCGTTCGCCCATCTTCAGATGCGTTTTCAGACAGTGTGCCAACACAGACTCGTATAGAGTAACTTAGTTTTACACTAACTCACTAACAAGAGTTAGTGTGAAACTAAGTTACTCTATACAAGTCTGTGTTGGCATACTGTCCGAAAAACGCATCCTGAAGATGGGCGAACGCCCGAAACCGGTCGATGACCACAAAATGAAGCAGGCTACCACGGAAAATGTCTCTGAAGCTATAAATTAACTTAGATTAGAAACCTATAAAATGTCGCAGTATGTGGCATGTATCTAATAGAGCTGATTTCTGCAGATTAACGTATAAATTTTCATCAATAGATAGCGGCTGAATATTTCTCCTCGGAGAGGTAGGAATCACGCCTGTTGATGAAAGCACAATAGGAACTATGCTTACAATCCCCACATTCCACATTTGCTTAATTTCGTTAGAAAGCTGAATATATTTCTGAATTTTGTCGTTGTTGGTCGACGACAAATTTTCACTGTTAGAGACCGCCACATCTATTAAATGCCCAGTTTTCTTATCTTTTTCTAATAGGATGATATCTGGCCTGTTGTGTGAGATATGCAGGTCTGTTATCACACTTCTGTCCCAATAAAGTTTGCAGCTTTCATTTCCCATTACGATTGCTGGTTGATACTTATAATATGGTGTGGATTCTTCAAGTAATCCATTATTCAGCACTAGTTTTTGATGGATCTGCTTGGCGACATTATCGTGTCTGACTTTATATAGAGTCTATGGCTCGACAGCCTGTCACATGTTGAATCGTTTCCCGGTCACTATGACATAATCTACACCGGTCATCAGTAATGATGCTACCCTTTAATATATACCGGCGGTAGTTCATTGTGTTTAATACTCGTAATAACCATGAGTTCGACGCAAACCTGTCGACTTCGGGTTTTCCAAGTTCACTCGCATACCTTCTATGTAGAGGCTTACTTCTCCAGGATTGTACTTTTTCCGCGTCGACTTTAATTACGAAGTCTACGTTGCTGCTTCTTAGGTTGAGAGGTGTGTATTCTGTATCAGCTCGACATTTTGCCGCATGTAGTATTGATCTTTCTCAAATCGAATGAAAGTACTCCCTGAGTGAACTTATTATTATTATTTCTTTTTTTTTAACCTCAGTAATATACTGGATAGGATGTAATAATGTACGGGGTGAATCCAAGCGCATTATTATTTATTATCCGTTCAAGAATTTCCGGACAACATGGCACGTGTTTAACACAACTTATTGATTATTATGGACCATATAAATATTTCGGGCCAATTCCAGGCTGGCTATTTTGCGGTGCAGTATTTTAGCCGTGCTATTGTGCCTCTTAAGGTACTCTGTCTGTGCCAACATTGGACAGGCAGAAAGACGGTGGTGGATCGTCTTTGGGGAGAGTAGCGTAACCTACACTTGATATCCAGGACACTGACATCTCCTATAATATAGCGCATATAATACCTGGTAGCCACCACCTGATCCTGAATAGCAATTAGGGTCCCCTCAGTTTCTGGGTAAAGTTGCCCATGGGTAAGCCACATCACTGACGCTTCTTTGTCTATGGCGTTACCATCCAGCGCAGCTGGGTGGTTATTATTATTATTACTATTATTATTAGTGCAGCCCGAAGTTGTGCGACCTGACTGCCTTATCTTGGGATATCTTTAATATCGCAACTTCCCCAAGAATTCCCTTGAGAGTATTGCCCTCCCAGATATGCGAAACTTAATATTGACAATATGGGATCCTAATCGATATAGTGATACATCGTTTTCCTGACACCCACAATGGTATTCTACTCAGCGAGAGAAGATACTTCTAGTTCCTCCACCTTATACCTTTTATAAATCTTTTAGTCAGGAGACACCTCTGTCCGTTTACTTCTGCAATTCCTTTTTCCTCCATAGTTTGACTTCCCTGTCGTAAAATTGCTTAATGAGGTTGGCTAGGGACCACAAAAAAGTAATGAAGATGCCACCTTAGCTAACTCGACTGCTCTCTCAAGAGCAATTAAGCTCTTCTCCTCATTCACCCACTAATTTAGAACCCCAGCACGGCTTATTCAAATTCTTTAGTGCAGCTTTTGACTATCAGAGAAACGCCTAACCTCTTCAATCATTCAGTGATACCAACGATCTCAGCCTGGAAAGCAGTGGTCATAACCCCTAAAGTCACAGATCTTCCTTTATTCAGCCCCTGCAGGCAAACTCTTGCTCCAGTCAGACCGTTTCCTACTGTCTGGAGCATATACATTAATAAAATACCAATTTGAAGAAAATCAGTTAAATAGAATTGCGTCTATATCGTACAGGTTTCTGGATTTGTTGGTTGGGGGGGGGGGGAATTTTCGGATTTTTGCGAAAAGGAATGGAACGTTTTTATTTGAATTTGGAATACTAATTACTCATTCATTTGAAAATTTACTTTCGGAAAAATTGATTCAGGGGTTCTAGAGGGATTCAGGTAATTCATATTACTTCAAAAATAAATAAATAAATGTATACAATATATACATATATAGTACCGATCCCCACCACCTATAAAACAGAGTACAAACTGAACGTTTAGCAAAGATGCTGGTATGAAGACAATTTATCACTTTTACAAAAGAAGTCGTCTGTGTTAAAAACTGAGGACTCGTCAGTATACCTCAGAACTTAGCAAGAGACTAAAAAAATAATCTATTATATCAGTATTTAATTGGGCAAGCACTAAATATGAACATTGCGTTATCGATTACAATGTATATAATCATTACACACCAACTGGTGACAAGGAAATGAAACCTCCTCCATTGGTAGTTAGTCCAAACTAAATCATTAATATGGCCAAGTCATAGTCTTGCCTTGCTTGATCCAACATCGATTGCCATATAATCCGGCTGTCAATTATAACGGGCCGTTTATTTCAGATATGTCTTAATTAAATACGCGCTAAACTCTGTGTGGGTGAAGTGATTGTAGATGCTTCATTATTATTAAGCTTAAATTATACGGGTCTCTCTCTCTCTCTCTCTCTACGTACATGTATGTTTATGTGGCCGCGATTTTACATTATGGAAGAACTGCTGGTAATTTTAGAGTTGAGTTGGTGTGTATGCATTTAGAGTGAAATACGGTCCACGACGATTATTAACACAGTCGAATCACGTATCGGTGGTGTGCCAAGGTTTGTGTATATTATTTTTTAGTTTTTCAAGGCGTGCACATTACAAACACATACCTAACCTCTAAGTGGCTGTATAAAGAATGTTTGTTGCGCATAGTTCCTCGTTTACGTAATCAAGATATTATTAACAAATCAATTTGTCTGTTTGTTACAGCCATATTATAAAATTGAAAATAAATTTCAATCACAGCTAGTTTGGAAATGGTATGGTTCTAATTGACCGACCTTAACTTTTATATCTCTGAACGATTCCGTAAATCGAATTCAATCGATTAATGGTCGACATAAATAACAGATATAAAACTAAAAATAATAGATTATCTTGTCTGGTACCTTAACTTTATTCACAGTCTAAAGCACCAGCAAATTTGATCTCACTTGAATAATTTCAAGCGGAATGGCAAAAAAGAAAACAAAGATATGTGATGTGGAAGAACACTACTCCTTACTATATTCTCAAATTGTGATTGACAAATTTCCCCTTAAGGAAAATATATATTCTAAATGTTTAGTTCCCATTTTAGCTTTTTATGTGTGTTACTGGCTACACAAATATATATACTCCAATAATAAACACCCTTTATAATATAATGATAAAATAAAATCTGGTCTAATGATAAAACCTTTATTATAAACAACAGTACATTCGTAAATGACAGTCAATGAAGTTGAAGTTTATAACACAATAACATCACTAAAACTATACATTAAAATTAATTAATAACAAGTTTAATTAGATAATAAACGACTGAGAAGGTAAACACTTGTAAGTTAAATAAAATGATATTATAAAGAAAATCAAGTAATATGTAGGGATCAACACAATACTTTTTTATCGCGCGCATTAAGAGCGAGAGTGCGCGAGGCTGTGTGTAGGTTTCCTCGCACAGGTTTTCATCGCTTTATCACTCCCCTTTAATGACGGAGTCACAGAAGCGGACATTAGGTTTTACCTGTCTTCCTGATCTTGTGACTATCGGTTGTTGTATGGAATCATCTGTGGTGGTAGAGCTAGTTGTTCGATTTGATTGTTCTTGTTCGATTTAAACGTGCCTTTGGCCCTGGCTTGTGAACTGTTCTTGTTCGCAGAATACAAAGGCCGGCGTCTATAGAGACCGTAGCTTCTCTTCCTGGGAGCTGAATGGTAAATGTTTTACTATCTCTCTTCAAGACTTTGTGTGGTCGGGACTAGGGTGGTTGGAGTGGTTTCTTCACAAAATCTTCTCTCAAGAAAACGCTAGTGCATGAAGCCAAATCTTTATGTTCGAACGATTTTCTAGGGCTTTGTCGGAATGGTGCTGGTCGTATATGGTCCATGTATTGTCGAAGTTCTTGTAGGAAGAGGCCTCCGTCAACTGGTTTTGCTGGTTTAATTAGAAGCTCACCGGGCAAACGTACTGGTTGGCCGTACACTGTCTCGGCTACGCTGGCGTTGCAATCTTCGCGTAAGACTGCCCTGATCCCCAAAAGAACTGTTGGCAAATTTAGGACCCAATTTTCGCTGTTCAGATGAGCTGTCACTGCTGATTTGAGGGTACGATGCCATCTTTCAACGCAGCCGTTTGTTTGCGGATGATACGGTGTTGTCCTGCATCTTTCAATTCCAATTAACCGCATTAATTGACGGAAAAGTTCGGACTCGAACTGTCAACCATGGTCAGTGGTGATTCGGAGAGGTACGCCAAATCCTGCTATCCAATTCGTGTAAAACGTTTCGGCTATAGTTGTCGCAGTAATGTCTTCGATGTGGATATGGTGAAATCTGCCTGCTTCTTGAAATTTTCCTGGTGCCGAAATGGTGTGTCGCTGTATCTTTGCTCGCTGGCATGCAATACAGCATCGCGTCCATTGAGCAACGTCTGTGTAAGACTAAGCGAAATGTAACGCTTGGCTATCATCTTCCTCGTAATTCGAACTCCGGGGTGACTCAACCCATGAATCTTTTTAAAAGCGTCCATCTTGAAGTCTGGAGGCAGGTAAGGTCGTGGTTTACCAGTTGTTTCTTCTCAAAATAGACGAAAAGAAATGCTTGGAACATCAAAAAGCTTCAGTTTGAGGTTGCGTTGTGTTATAAGTCGGGGAATTTCTTGATCTGCTTTTTGTGCTTCCATCCAAGCGGGAAAATCGTCGGGAGACGAGATTTCATCTATCCGTGAAAAGGTGTACTAGTAATGCCTGGTAGATGTACAATATTTGTAGTGAATTCGCTGATGTAATTGAGTTGTCTAATTCATTTAGGTTTGACGGACTCAGGTTTTTGCAAAAATGCATGAACGAGGAGGCGGTGATCTGTAAAAATAGAGAAGTCTCTACCCTCGAGAAGTGGTCTGAAGTGTTTTATTGCTTCATATATCGCGCGTAATTCGCGATCATAAGTAGGGTAATTTTTCTGGGTGTCGTCAATGCTCGAGAAAAAAATCCGAGGGCTCCGCACGTATCTTTCTTCTTTTGTTGCAATACAGCTCCAATTCCCGTGTTTAAAGCATCACAGACGAGCGATAAGCCAGCCTCTGTAGAAGGCTAAACGAGTTGTACGGCTTCTGCCAAACTTTGTTAGCACTCCTCAAAAGCACGATTTGTATCTACCGTCCAATCGATTACACTACTATCATTCTTCTTTGAATTTTGTAGATATAAATTTAAGGGTCTTTGCGTGGTTGCTGCTCTAGGTATGTACTTCCTGTAGAAATTAATCATGCCCAAAAATCTACGTAATTGTTTGACTGTGGTTGGGCGAGGTAGCTCCAGAATATTTTGCACCTTTTTCTTCTGTGGTTTAATGCCACTGCAACTTACAGAATATCCAAGGAAGTCTACCTCTTCTTTTCCGAAGGCACATTTCGAAAGGCAGAGAAATTCCCTGCTTGTTGAGTCTAAAAAAAACTTCCCTTAAATGTTGCTTGTGTTCCTCAGCGTTTCTGGAAGCAATCAAAATATCATCTAGGTAGATAAATATGTATGGTAAGTCTCTGAATATTTAATCCATAAAACGTTGGAATGTTTGTGCAGCGTTACGGAAACCGAAACACATGCGCAAAAATTCAAAGAGGCCAAATGGCGATATGATGGCCGTTTTTGATACGTCTTCTGGCGCTATTTGTATGTGAAAATAAGCTCTTACGATATCGAGTGTGCTGAAAATGGTAGCGCCATCAAAATTTGTAGTGAAATCGTGTAAATTGGGTAAGCCATACCTATCTGGCAAAGTTTGATCATTCAATCGACAGTTATGTTAATTAGATAGATAGATAGATAGATAGAAAACATACTTTATTTGCAAATAAACTCAATTATAACATGATACAATTTAAACATAAACAGCATGATTGCTGACATGATAGTTTATCGTCTGTCAGGAGTGTATGTCTCAAAACTCAGGACAATATTCTATTAATACAATTATTTTACCTATGTATATAATTTTTTTTTTTTCCTTAATTGATTTTTTATTTATTTTTTTTATTTTATTTTATTTTATTTTTATTTTTTTTATAATTTTTTAATTACAAACCGAATAAAAAGTAAAACTCTGTAAATAATAAGATAGACGTCAAGGCATTTTTTTTTTTTTTTTGTTAATTTAATAACTAAATAAAAGGACAATAACAATAGAAGGGGAGACTGATCTATCATAATATGTAATGCATTTAGAAATTAAAATTTTCTACAAGAAACCTTCTGTATGACATTGACTCTTTGATGTACCCAATCAGTGCCAACCAATTATTACCATTCAATAAATACAACATATCATCAACCGCTAGCACCTCCCTAAAGAAATACTTTTTTCTAATAAAACTCAATATGGCACACTGACCCAAAAAATGGAATACATCTTCATTTGCAGCCATATTACACATACTACAATTATAATTTCTCTCCTGTATATAAGGCTTGTAGTTTAAATCAAGCAGTTCCCCTCTGATCTTCACTATAAGACCTATATCTAATACATCCAGGCCAATATTAATATAGTCAACATTAAACGATAATCTACTATAGATCTTATGGTAGGTACTATTAATCGCACTATTCATAAAAGTTTTTCTATAATACTTGCATCAAAGCGTTCTGTATGGCATTAATTTCATTACTAAACCCTTCAGGTGAATGCACATTTAACCTAATGTTACTGTCTAACTTGTTAATCCAATCGGACAAATCCCTAAACCAAATAATTTTTTTATTAACTATTTCCAAAGCCAACTTTTTAACTAAGCGGCTATTGTCAAGTTCCAAAATCTTTTTGAGAAATTTCAAAAACAGTGTAAATGTGAATACATGTAGAGGACAGGTTTGCGTTTCTAAATAGAGCACATAATTGGGTGTATTCTTTGGTAGACGGAATAATTTCTTTAAAAACGATCTTTGTACCCCTTCTATTCTGTCTGAGTACCGAATACCCCAAATCTGACACCCATATGTAAGTACGGACCGAGTTACAGAAGTAAACACCTCATTTCTGGCCGAAATCGGCACATGCTTGTTTGCCATTAAGTCAGCCCAAACACTATTTAACCCGAGCATCGCCTGCCTCGCCTTATCGTTCCAGTGGGACTTCAGAGTCAACGCGGGAGTGAGACTTAACCCTAAATACTTATATTCCTTGACAACTTCTATACCTTTTCCCTTAAAATTCCAACTTTCTAGCCTGCCTAATTTTCCACCACATTTTCTGAAAACTATTATCTTTGATTTATTCAGATTAAGCAATAAATTCCAGTTGTCCAAATAAGTTTCCAGCTGTTTTATCATCTCTTGCAACACTCTTGAATCGTCCGCTATTAATACTACATCGTCCGCATAGAGCAGCAACTTTAGGTTATAATCTTTTATCCATATCCCTCCTCTAAGCGCATTTTTTAAATCATTAATGAATAAACAGAAGAGCGTCGGACTTAGGTTACAACCCTGCTTGACACCACAGCAAGTTTGAAATGGAAGCGAGAGGCCTTTGCTACTCCATACTGCCGATTTTGTTTCCTTATACAGACCTTGTATCGCCTTTACCATCTTAGATGAGATTCCGCACTGGTACAACTTATAAAATAGGGCTTCTCTGTTCACGGTATCGAAAGCGGACTTTAAATCTATAAAAAAGGCGTAAATTTTCTTTCTACCCTGATACCATTTCAATTGAACCGAATTCACCAGTACAAAGAGATTATCCATTGTGGAGCGACCACGCCGGAATCCTGACTGTTCTTCGCAGAGGATATTATACTGTATTACCCATTGGCTCAATCTTTCATTTAATAAGGCTGTGTACAATTTCTGCACTGAGTCCAAAAACGCAATTCCTCTATAATTAAATACTTCATTGATATTCCCTTTCTAATGGAGAGGAAAAATGACGGCATCATTAAAGTTACGCGGCACCTTCCCTTCCCTAAAATATCCATTAAATGCCTTCAATAGCATATTTAAGACGAGGGGAGGAGCATGTTTATAATACTCGGACGGGATACCGTCGATGCCAGGTGCCTTATTTGTGCCCGCTCTATTTATTACATTGATCAGCTCGTTATACTCAAAGGGTCGGTCGAGAAACTCATACTCTATCCAAGGTTCCGCATACAAAATTGTAGAGCAATTTATTAGAGGGTTATAAAGAGCTTGGAAATACTGCCGCCAGTGCTCAATACTTATCTGGGCACCACTTTTATACTGTTTTCTTTTGAAAATATTTACTTGCATCCAGAATTCTTTTCCGTCCCTGGCAGCAGCAATAGCCTTAGCCGAATCTATGAAATATTTTTTACGTTTGATACTACATAATTCACTATATTCTTTTCTTGTCTTCAGATATTTTAGTTTTACAATTTCCGCATTAGTTTGCCTAAATAAATTAAGGAGACTAAACACTCTATTTCTTTTTCTCCAACAGCTAAAATCAAACCACGGTTGTACAGCATTATATTTCGGTAGGCGTAATGATTTTTCAACCCCCAATTGCCTTATAAGGTTTTTCAACTTCTCTAGGTTTACTTCCTCAATCATAGACAAACTACTTACTTTTTCTTCTAAAAGATCCTTATATTTCTCGGAAAAATCATCATTCCATTTTAATCTAGGTAACAGAGGTAAACACTCTTCATCTTTACTAAATAATCCAGTGTTTACAACAACAATAATCGGCATATGATCCGACCAGGGCTGAGTACCTACCTCAAAATCAGAAACCATGTCCATACTACTTAACGAAACAACACCGTAATCTACCACAGAGCTACCTCTTGGGCCCAAAAACGTGAATTCACCATTCAAGTCACCAGACATCCTACCGTTTAAAATAGCAAAGCCCTCCTCTTGGCAGAAATCTAATATTTTTTGTCCCTGCGAATTAAGCACAATATCTTTGGAATTTCTGTTTTCTTGACAGTTACTTAAACAAATAGTATCATCATCTATGCACTGCAGATCGGCTGTTCTGCCGTTCCAATCTCCTATAATTAGATATTCCAAATGATTATATTCAGCTACTAATTCAGTTAACAAATTAAATTCTAAATTCCAATCATTACCCGGCGTAATATAAACAGGCAATAAATGTAATCTATGTTTTATACTATTAATTACTAATACATCAGTTGAACCCAATAAAGAAAAATTACAAATGCTTCTAGAAATTAAACTTGCTTTACATCCCATAAGCACACCCCCCTTTGCCCTTCCAAATTTTGAAATCTTAATAGAGGAAATAAATTTTAAACTAAAATCCTGGAAATATTTTGGATACAAATATTCATTATTTTTTTCTATGAATGTTTCAAACAGGCAGAAAATATCAAATTGTTTTATAAAAGCAATAAAAGAAGCGTCTTTAATTTTAGTCCTAAGACCGGCAACATTATAACCCAAAATTTTCAAATTAATGCCATTAATATTACTTACATTTCTAGAATTGAAATTTTCCTGACAGACGTTACTTTCCCTATTTATTATTCACACGAAATTGCGAAGTTGGTACCGGGTCCGGTAATAAGTCCTTCAACATTTGAGTTATTCCATCATCGGTCTTCAAACCATCTAAATCTTCATCCCAGTAGAATCTCTTCCCATCTAATATTAAACTATCATTTCTTATCATTATCTTCCTGCTGCTGTCCTTTTCCAACATTGCCTTTCTAAATTGGAATAGTTTTTTTCTTCTGTTTCTAACTGCCCAGGAGTAGTCTCTATCAATGAAGAAACCTGTACCTTTTAATTTCCTAACGTTCTTTAAAATGTTCATCACTATTCTGTTATTAACAAACGTAACTTTCAAAACTGACTTGTTACTGTTAGGTATAATGATTTTGTGCAACTTTTCAATCTCATTATCGAATATTTGTACGCCCAGAACATCTTGACAGAAATTGCTGATAATTTCATTACCAGTACCCTTCGTTTCTTCAATGCCTCTAAAAATTAATGTGTTTCTTCTGCCAGAGTTTTCAACAAGTACCAATCGACGTTCTACAAATTTAACTTTTTCTTTTAACTGAGTTATTTCTAATTTTAATTTTTGATTTTCTTCTTTTATCTCCTCCAATTGAAGTTTCAGATCATCAATATCTTCCTTTTTTGCTAGTTTTTTTGAATCTATAAGTAAACTAAAATGCTTCATTAGCTCGTCTAGCGACACTGGACCTATTTCTCTTCCTTCCATTCCAGCCAATAAGTTCTTAGCCGATGCGGATTTCTTTGTTTTGCTTGCCTCTTCCTGGTTATCCGGGGACGAACGTAATCTTTTAAAGCTCTCAGTTCGCTTGTAAGTAGGCGTTTCAGTTTCTTTTGAATTCGAATCTTTTAATAATTTGGACATCGAAACATGAGAAATAGATAAAAAGCAATTTTACGGGATTTATTTAAATAAATAATCTTTCTAAACTGCTATAATTAAATGTTTCCAAGGTTTAGTAAATAATAGAATTATGACTGAAGTAGTAGAAGTGACCTTGATCGATATAGCATAGAATAATTCCGTAAACAATAAATAATACCAAAAAGCACAGCCAACTTTGAACTTTAGTGACGTGCTGTGAGCTGTGACGTATGCAATTACGTAAGGCTGTGACGTGAGGCCCTTATCTCACACAGCTGTTGATAACAATAGAACTTACTCTAATCAGAGCAATATGTCGTTTGCCTGCCCCTTCTTTCTGCTCTCTACGTAATTTTCGTCATACGAACATACCTGAGCATGTATTCCTAATCCACCTTTAAATTAAGTTATTTTAATTAATTACACAGAATTGGTTCGATGAAAAAAGCTGAAACTTCGCACAACAGTCAAAGGTACTTATAACTCGGACTATGCAAATTTTGAGATCAAGTAAGCACTTAAAACCAAACTTTTTCTTAAAAAATTATACAGCTGCTAATCACACGATGTACACCGTACCACAGTCCGACACACACTTGCTAGTTGAAAACTTTTAATCTCTCTTTCTTTTACATATTTTTCACTATCTTCGATTAACGGAGATATTGTCTTTCGTTTTTTTAAATTAGATTTTTTAACTTTTTCTGAATACGTATTATAATCAGTTGTAGGCTCTAATTAATGACTTTCTGGGAGCGGAGGGCAATCAGTTAGAATTTCAAAGGAGTTAAAAGTTGGAACACTGACTTTAGGATATTTTTTATCAGCCTCTGTGAAGGACAGTGAATGACAAGACATAGCCTTCTTAATAATTTTTTATCTCTCCCATTCTGGACATTCCTTATCATTAGCTGGATGACTTTGTTTACAATTTACACATATCACCAGATTTATGCAATCTTCTTTAGTGTGCTCAGTGTTTCACACCTTGGTTTACCCTTACATAATTTAGCAATGTGCACAAAACGCAAACATTGAAGGCATTGTGTCACTCTATATATAAAAGACTCAACTTTCCTATTGGCCAAACATATTTGCACATTCTGAGGGAGTACTTGTGAATGAAAGACAACTTTAACAGATCTGGTTGGGACTAATGTAAATCCCCTTTTTCATTTTTTAAAAATTCTCGTTTTTCGTTTTTAGCTCTCCTATACATTCTATTTATGCTTACTATTTGATACGGCAATATATATACTTTCTTCTATCTCTTTTTCAGACATATCTACTGAAATATTTCTAATCACCCCTGCCCTATGGACATACTGATTCGGTATGTAAGCTTTGAAGCCATGTTCAATCAATAAACCATGAGCAATAAAACCATTTGCAGAATCTAATTTCTTGAATGTTATTCTGACCCTTAGTCTCCCAACTTTATCTACATTCTGAATGTCTTTTACATTGTAGAACTTTAATAATTTCCCAATTTTGATATCCTGAAGAGGCTCATCAGATTGAGTAGATTTCTCCATATAAACAAAATATGGTGGTTTAAAACACCTTAAATATTTATTACCTTTCAAATTGTAAACCTTTTCCTCATCATTCATATTGATTCTTTCCCAATTAGATGTTGATTTTGAAATGCCCCCGGGATCCGGAGGTTTTTCTGGGGGGTTCACCTTCCATATTTCCCCTCTAAATCACCAATAGTATATGCACTTGTTCGAAAAAAAAAAAAATTCACATGATCGAGAGGAAAAAAAATAGTAATAAAATTAAATAAGAAATAAAATATTTAGTGAATTAACGTTAATTTAAGATAAAAAGAACTAGATATTATAACAAGACACTATACTGTTATGTGTACTTTGATCCGCTCGCTATCAAAGTCAGGAGCAAACTGATGGATTTGTAGGTATGTCTGATGTGTACGCTGTGTAAAGGACGGGACCAAGTATACTCCCCTGCGGCACTCCTGCCCGCACCGCACTGATAAAAAGGAAGGCTGTTACATGAATTTCATTGCAAACAATCAGTAGTTGAATTAAATTCTGTCAGAAACAATTTATAATAAATGCTATTATTATTAGTATTACCATGTTTTCTATTCTTAAAGAACTTTAAATTTCTCATCACCCGAAAGCTGTAATCACATTTACATGGCTTCTCGCCTGAATGTGTTCGCGTATGTACTTTAAGTTTAGACTTTGTGTACAACTGTAAATGCATTCACTACATTCATATGGCTTACCATCTGATTTTGTTTTTGGATATGCATTTAAATATAATGACGATGTACAACTGTAACCAGATTCATCTTGTTCATCTATGCTTGCTGCAGAATGTTCTTCTAACTTCTCTTCCCCTTTAACGTGGGAGAAAAACATTTTCATCTTTGTGCTCATGTTGTAATTGTGCCGACACAGCTTGTAAATGTAAAGACACAATATCGCCAAGGCAAGCTGGATCGAAAAATTATACCAACGTGAGTCTAGATTGACATTTTCAGTTATAGGCATCATGAAGATTTTATTCATTACAATATGGAAATAACATCCCCACCTAGGTGAAATTCATAAAAACAAAGTTATATTACAATATTACATATCCTAGAAATTTGTTTAATTTCAGCACTTGCCAACTAACGAGTCTTTGACAATCCCAGGTATCTACACTTGGGAACAAATCTGGCGAGGAACATCTATACTACTTTTTCAAATAAATGTTTCATGGCGAATATTATGAATGTGTGCCTGTGTATCAAAAAATAAAAAACGCTGAAATTTCAAAGTTGGTTTTCCGTTTATTTACTACCACCGCATCTGACCCATATCTGATGGACATTTTGGATTTCCATCGCAATTTACAGGAAGGTTTCGGGCAAAATCCATCAACTGGATGTGCGACTTTTCTGAATGTTTTTTGCGATTTTCTCGAAAATGGTTCAAATGATATTATTTAAATTTCGGGTGCTTTGTACACATATAAAATCCTTAACACCAATATTTGAAACATGGATTATGAGGAATCCGAAATTCAAGTGTATTTGTTCAACAGTATTGGCGGTCTCTCGAAAGTAATCATTTCCCATCTGCCTGGTAGTTTGCACTTGTCACCTCTGTATATTTTTGTTAGGGCTAAGAAGCAAAATTTGAAATTTAAAAAAAATTATCATTTCATATATAACTGTAATAAAAGGAGTAAGATAAAGTAGAGTGAGTCAGTCACTGAGTGATAAAACATGATATATTTTCGTGCAAAACTCGACCATATTATTACGTTCTCTCAATAATAGTTACTTTCTCACGATGTATAGTAAGAGTTTTACTTGGAAATAATTATTTGTGGTCCATTGAGATGAAGAATAATCTGGTGCGCATGCGTACAAAATATCTCAAAATGGAAAGAAATCATAATTTTCTGGCGCCCAAATTTCATAATTTATATCATGTTTCACGAAAATAGTTCCAACGGTTTTATTTAAATTACTGTAGAAAATCGCCTAGTAATTCACACTTCTTTCCAAGAAAGAATTATTTTTTTGCAGATTCTAGGGAAAATAGCAACTTTGAGTTTTCCTCTGAAGTACGATTTCAGAGTAATATGTTTTTCACTACTTATTTAATCGGAGGATTAAAGATTTTTTGTTTTAATTTTCACAGAAACGGCAAAACCTATTTACTATCAAACTTGAATCATAATTCGAATGTGCCAACGCTACATTACTTGAAAAAAAATGTTTTTACCGAATGGTCTCTATCCCTGTTGTGGTGGTTGGTTCCGCTACCACGGAAAATGTCTCTGGTGGTCTCTATCTCTGTTTGTGGGTATGTTTTAACAGAATATCTTTTTTAAAAAAATCGCAGGGAGCTGGAAGTTGTTATTCCGTTTACATACTACCACCGCATCAGACCCGAAGATTCCGGGCAAAATCGGCCAATCGGCAGTGAGACTTTACCGAATAATTATTTCAATTATCAGTGATTTTGTCAAAAACGGCTCCAACGATTTTGTTTTAACTTCATATACTATGTCCACTCATATAAAAAGTACCTACACTTTTATTTGATACGTTTTCCGAAAAAACTATTTCGGGGGTTCCGGGGGAACAGTAGTGCAATGCTTTCCTCTAAAGTATCACTTCTGGGAAATTTACAGTTTTACCACATCCATAATATTAATACACATTACATGCGTTGATTAAATTCCAAATTTGAGGTTATTGGGTTATTTGGAATCTTCTCGAATACGGTTTAAACGATTATCTTTAAACTTGGAAAGCTTAGTGGGTAGATAGAAACGTAGAAATTCCGAAAAGGTGGAAAAACTGTAAAATTCTAGTTGACGGATATTGGTCAAAACCTTCGGGTTGGATGCGATGGTTGTACCAAAAATTTTGGGATTATTCTAATTTTCGCTTTTGAAATTTATTTTTATTTATTCACCATTCTCTAAAAAAAATTCTGGTGACTTGAAAACATGTATTTCACGTGAACTTTCAAACTTGAAAATTTGAAACAATTGCAATACGACATAATACATAATACGTAGTTCGGAAAAAATTTGTTTCCAAGATGTAATTTCAGATTATCTTAAGTTTCCTATCAGCCCCTATTGGGAATGAAAATGCAAATAAAAGTGTAGAGCAGTGTGATAGAAGTGATTTGTATTTCTCGCTAGTTGCATATAAAAAACCAGATGTTTAGTTTAGCCTTGAATAATAATTTTTATTTCGTTTTTTTAGCTCAACGTTTCGGCGAAACATTCGCCATAAAGGGAGCATTTTGCTATTTTAAATAGTTTCACACTATAAAAACAAATTTTGAAATGTATATATATAATTATTACATTGAATTATAAATGGAACAATATATATGGAAAAGAAACGATATAATTATATTAATTTTGGAAATTTGTTACGAGAGAATTCACCAAGTGTTTTTACCATAAATTTTCAAGTTCTTAATCTAAATTTTAAAAGCTCATGATGAACCTTAAATTAAATTGCAACAGATCACTTTTAGTAACGATGATTTTATAACTTCGAATTCTTATACAAACTACCATGTATGACGATCACAACACGGATAAATTGGGACATTATTATGTGAATAACTAGCAAGAACGAATCTTCTAAAATAACTGGGTGTACAACTAACTTTACAAATATATGCAAAAAAATGAAATATAAAAAAAAAATTATTGGCAATTTACGTAAACCAATAATAAAGTATAATATATAAAAAAGAATATATTTCTGTTTTTAAAAATTGAAACTAGGGCAGTAGATGCCAGCTAGTTTAAACGTCATTTTTGTGTTGTGCTTAAAAGTTTCAATTTTCATTTATATGAGACTTTTTCTAATTTCTCAAATTAGTTTTTTGCGAAGTAACTTTGTCACATCGGAAAATAAAAAAATAATTCTGCATTTAAGTCAAAAAAACAAAACAAAAACAATAATAATAATAATAATAATAATAACAAAATCTATTTTAATCTTGTATTTATCTATTCTATTTTATTAAAACAATAATAACATAATTTCTATAAAGTAATCTCAACTGAAAATCTCATTTTGACAAAATTTAAAGTAAACATTTCTCGAAACCAGTATCTTATTTGTACAGTGAAATGGCAAGTTCATTCGCGTGCATGACTGCCAGTTATCTAGATTACTTATTGCCTGGATGTGACCTTGCATATATCAGCTGTGCGTACTTATATTATACAAACCAGAAGATTTTAATTTTAAGTTTCACTAAAAATTTATAAAATGAAAAAACTGAGTTTTGTTAAACTGTATCAGCTTTTGAAGTATTTTGCTGATTTGAAGATTGATATAGAATCTATAAACTGGTATTATAACTTGTGTTAATAAGTGTAATGAAACTCTTTCTTGTCTATTATTCAAAATGATATTAAAACAAGAGAACGATGTAATAAAAACAGAAATTTCAAGAATTAAAAATATTGACACTGAAAATTAAAAGAAGCTGAGGAAAACTCTGACTATATTTGGTGTACCTTTTTCGGAAGGAGAAAATTTAATAGAGGTTTTAATAGCTATTTGTCTACACATTGGATTTAAATAATGTGAAACAGTATTGCATACTATATTCAGGAAACCTGATAAAAAACGACATCCTACATCTATCATTTATGCCAATCACATTAATTCCAAGAAAGATTTCTTGAATAAATTTAAAATTTAATGGAAAAATTTAGATCTTAATGTTCGTAAAATGGATGAAAAATTTGAGAAAAATACTAAAATCTTATTAACGAAGCGAGGGAAGGGATTAGCTCAGTGGTAGCACGCTGGACTAGCAATGCGCTGGTCCCGGGTTCGAGTCCAGCTGCTGCCCTTAGATTTTTTCTTCCTAGGAGCCTCTTACAACTCACGCCCGGTGATGGACAGTGTTGTCTGTAACGAAAGAACACTGTCCGGAGGCCGGCAGTGCACTGAGATGGCTCCGAACTTTGGGGTAGCTATATGAGCCCAGAAGGGCTTTGAATAGCATAGGGCTTGGTCCCTACCCCCAGACAATAAATAAAATAATAAATATTAACGAAGCGAAACCCTACAAAAATCAACATCGGTTTAAGAAATCATAATAGTTGCAGCAAAAGGAGAACGTTTAAGTTGAAAAATGGCAATCTGATTTGAAAACAATCGGATCCAGCACTCACCAGTAGCAAAAAAATGTTCGTCGGTTTCTCGAACTTATTTTGATGTGCAGCTCACAGATTATGTAACTGATTCTGATGAATTTAATTAATTCAAGAGGTGAGGATTCAAATAAAAAACTTAAGAAAAGAAAAATGAAGGAACGGAGTCCTAAAAAATAGCAAACAATAGTTGCAGGTGGTAATGTCTTTCTAACAATCACTCATTCAAAATTAAACTAAAATTTCCTATATGTGTTTTATAATTTAAAACGGCTTTGCTTATAATAACTGTTGTAAGAAACGGTAGATTTCCCAAAGTAAATATGTTCAAACGTGTTTAAAATTAAATATGCAATTCGTCGAAAGAGCTTTTGTCAAATGATTTCACTTATATTGTTTATATTTATATTATTTTATATCGTAAAAACCATAAAGCCTTTTTGTAAAGGAATATTCATTTTTCTTTGTTACTGTGGGTTACACTATGAGAGTCTTTACTACGAATAATTGATAATTTTTATTTGAAATTGCCTGTAAACTTTCATTTATTCTAATCTACAATATATTTGATTATTTCCTGTTATTTTATTTTTATTATTCCATATAAAAATGTTTTCCACTTACACATATAAGATCATTTCTTTCGTATTTCTTATTTATTTTTACATTATTATTATTGTGTTTCATTACTGTTTAGGAACATATTAAATCTTTTTCCTTAAATTAACTATTGTCATTATTGTGCAAGTCTGTTTGAATAGGACATGAAGTCCTGAAAGCAAATGAAAATTAATTATTATTAAAAATTGAAGGTTAAAACAAAACAAAAGTAAAATTAAACATGTAACTAAATTTCGAGACTCAATGCAATAAGTTAAATAGTTCAAACAAACAAATTTTCATGGCTTAGATTATCTTATATAACTATTTTTGGGATATTTAATTATATATTTTAAATTATACAAGTCTCAGTTTATTTGGGTTGTAATGTTAATTTCGTTTTCATTCCATATACATTTTTCTAGTTGTAATGCAATGTAATTATATATTATATACTTATTCATACTTTGTTTTAATGTGTGAAACTATGTAAAATAGCAAAATGTTCCTTGCTCTTGAGAATGGCGAATGTATCGCCGAAACGTCGAGCTAAAAAACCGAAATAAAAATTATTACTGAAGGCTAAACTAAACACCTGGTTTTTTATTTGCAACTAGCAAGAAATACGAATCACATCTAATTAATAAAAGTGTTCGAGACAGCTCAGTACCGCAGGTAAAATTTATAGAAAAACGATACGAGAACTGATCATATATTTAAACTTCTGCGAGAAAAATGATAAATACCTGTGAACTGTTTTGTATATATTCCAGAGAAATCGACATTTTTCCTAGTAGAGATTCAAACATCAGAATTTCCTTGGTGCTAAACAAGTCTATTGCAATAGGTTAACAGCAAATGGGCAGGTTTTGGCGAATGTAACGTTATTAACATTGTAATTCGCATAATTCACACACATACACATACATGGTCACACAACCAAACATTCATAACCTTCGTTTATAACACAAAATAGCCTCATATCGAAACTTGTTATGCAGCGCTTCATGTGGTCGCAGTTGTAAGTAACGAATTCTGTAGGTCCCTCCCTAATGAGCGAACAAAATATGCAAATATAATAAGTAAAAACAATGTGGAATAAATAGTAATGTTAATTTCCACAATTATGAGGTTCACGATCGGCAGCTGGTGAAGCTACAAGTTAGTTTTAAAAGTTTCCATATTTCTTATTTCCCCTATAAAAAGTAATAATGAATGTATAATATGTGCGGGTATGGTAAGTGGTTATAAGCATGGGATTAAAACTGGGAGGTCCCCAGTTCGAGTCCCGCGTATTACTAACTTCTAATTTTATATTACTTTCAGAAATGTTAATAATAAAATATGAACTTCCGCCTCCGTCCATGCCATCTAATTTGGTAGCTGGAGGTTAGGTCCGCCTGAAAAACAGGCATTACTTTGCTTTTGTATATTGTGATGATGCCTGAGTGTTTCTATATTGTTAATAAAAAGTAATAAAGTATATAATAAAAACAAGAATTAATAATATACTATAAATAGTGTAATAAGTACTATACATTAAAAATTAAATAATAGCGGCATTAAGTGATAGCTTATTTTAAGAAAAGCTTTATAAATAAAAACAAAGTTGTATATTCTGATTCATCCAAAAAGAGAAATAGAAACTCCCCTGAAGAATCTAAAAATAAAAGTAAACGATTTCAAACTGAAATAATGAGTTCCTCATCAGAGATAATTGAGAATATAAGATTAATGTTTGACGCTAAATTTAAAGCTCTTAGTAAAAGTTTACCATCTAAAGAGGATTTTAAATCATTGGATGGTAAATTAGACTTTTTGCTTATCGAAAATACAAATTTAAAAAAAGAAATGCAAGAACTTAAAGTTAAGAATAAAGTGTTGGAAAACAGAATAGATGTTTTAGAAAACAATTTACTAAGAAACAATTTAATCTTTGGAGGGTTAGATGATTCCAGCCTTCAGGAGGAAGTACTTGTATCTACTTTCTGTAAGGAAGTTTTAGGAGTAGAAGTTATTGCAGACGAAATAGACAATGTTGTGAAGATAAAGATACCAAAGATTGAGAAAAATTTATTAAAAGTTTCTTTTTTTCAAAATAAAACATTGAGAAATATTTTGAAAAATACTATCAAGTTAAGAGGGACAGGATTCTTTATTGCTAGGGATTATACATATTCTATGAGGAGAAGACGCAGAGCATTGTTCAGTATAGGAAGGAAGTACTACAGAAAGATAGAACCAAGAGAGTCATAGTACGTAACGATACCTTATGGATGGATGGTAAAAAGTACTATTGGGACGAAGGTGCGGGAATAGTAAAGGAATGCAACGGAGATGATAGTTCTAATGTGCGAACAACTCCATCAGGCCTAACATTCGCCGGTTAATATCTCTTCAACTATCAAGAAAGCCGAGTCCATCACATCTCGGCCTGCTAGATGAGAAGACGTCGTCGGCCGGATATCTGACGTCAAGATTACCTGACTATCGATTATTCCTACATGTAAATGAACATAGAAGCAAATTGACGATGTTATATTTTTTTTTTTTTTAATTTATAAAAAGTTATATTTTTATTTTAATAGTAAGTTTTGTTTGTAAAGAAAATTTTAGTTTATACCATATATATTTTTTAGAGTACAATCTTTAGTGGACATTCGTACGAATTGGTCCTAGAATTTAATTTTTAATTTTTTTCTGTTCTTGTGTCTTTTACTTATTCCTTGTGTCTCCTTCTTTACTTAGAAAATTGTGATTTTTCTTTCGATGTAAGTAGCGCAGTTATTATTTATTGTCTTATCGTTTATTTTTTCGCCATTAGTTACTTGTTTGTTTCTTTTTCTGTTGTTTTTGCTTTCAATTTATGTTTTTTATTTATTTTTATTTTCTTCCGGTATCTTTTTTTTACTGATTAGTTAAATATGTATAGAATACAATATGATAGGAATAAATTTATACTATTTTTGTATTAATATTTTTATTAATTATTTTGATATCTTTTTATTTTCTTTTCTCTCTCTCCCCCACGAATTTTCTTTCTGTAAGTTTCTCTAAAATAATTAGGCTTAAATTTTTGAGTTACTTAAAATTATTAAATCTATTATTAAATTTTTGAGTTACTTAAATCTATTAGCATTTTTAAATCTTAATTATTATTAAATCAATTTAATTGTTTTATTTTCTAATCTTCCATCCTCGACTTTGGCTTCGACCCCGGCTGACGGATTACTCCAAGCCGTAAAGTGTTTTTTTTATTCTTTTATATATGTATTATTTTGTATACTTTATTTATATATATATAATTAAATATTATTAAATATATATATAAATAAATATTAACTTTTTTATATATTATTTTTATTCTTTAAATGTATATATAAATTTTTTTTAAAAAGAAGTAGCTTATGCTTTTGTTTTTTGTTCTCTTGTATATTTTCTTCTAAATAAAGCACTATTATTATTATTATTATATTATTACTATACATTGAAAATACAGAAATAGTTTCTTTTAACCTTCGGGCCAGATTTTTTAAAAGCTTATGGTAATAGTATAAAGAATCACTTATGCTCTGATCAAATATAGTAAGAAGAAAACTTGGACACTAAGGTGAATTTTTAGAAGAAGGAAGTGTGATAGTTCTATCATAAAATAAAGTCGTGCTCAAAGCTCGACCATTTGGAATTTACGTGAATCTTCAATACAAGTAATCAGTAGTTGAATTAAAGTCTGTCTGAAACAATTGATTTTATATTTCTTTATTATTATTATTAACATGTTTTCTATTTCTGTTTAATTTTAAATTTCCAATCGCGAATAATTATATTCACATTTACTATATTTACATTGATTTTCTCCTAAGTGCATTCGCATAAGTCCTTTTAAATTTTCGGATCTTAAAAGTGTGGTATCATTTATGTCAAGCTAAATCATATTAATTCCCAGATAGATTTGCACGATTTGTAAACCTAATTAACATTTTCTGGTTAATCAATAAATTAAAATTTCAAAATTTTTAATCTACTTAGAAAATCAATTTTAATGGCGTTATAATTACGAGAATATATGCAGTCGAGACTTTCTAATAGTTTGGTGCCTGGACACCAAGATCTGGTTATTATTATTATTATTATGTATAATTTATATTCTAGGTTCAGCTGGTATTTAAGGTGTGGTCTAGGTTCAAATCAACACTCTATCTTATTCAACTTGAAAACTTTCAAGTGGTCAAAATGACAGACTTCTGCACCGTGATATAAATCTCTTGCTTTAGCCGTAAGGCCTTAATGACATCAGTTTTTGTTGATACTGAGCACTCATGTCATTCATCAAGTAATCCTTCAAGACTTCAATGACAAAGACTATATAGACCCGGGTGGAATAGAATCAAAAGAAAATGATAGGCGAAGAGAGTGAGGAATGTTTCACCGCTTTAAAGAGGAGCCAGTATCGGTGTGTGTAGATAATATACGAAATTTAAAGAATATCATTGGAGCCACATCCGAGAAAATCCCAATAAGCTGAAAAAAACAATCAATAAAGTCACAATTTCGGTTGATGGATTTTGCCAAAAACCTTCGTGTGAGATGCCTAAATAGTCTCTAAACGGAATACCAAGTATGGGTGGTGGTAGTAACTAAATGGAAAACCAAGTTTAAACTTTCGGCGATTATTCGATTTTTAGATATTTTAATAAAGCACATGCAGAAATACCGAATATTCGCTAAAGACTAGGAATTCGTATAGAGAATAATTGACTTAATGGTTATTTTCACGCACCACACAATGATTGAAAGTGTTGATCGACAATCACCCAGTCTGGTTCGTGATAGGAATATCAAAATGCAACAACTCTTTTCATGAATTGATAGCCTTACTCAAACTGTGGATGAAAATCCGAAACCGACCAGTACCAAAACAATGAAGCTTGCTATAAAGGATAGAATGGATATGAATAAGAGAGAGAATGAGAAATAAATTAGAAGATATGCTGAACACTGATAATGAAAAGAACAAACAAACTGCAAGGACTTCACAGATAAATAGAATTTAGGTAGTGAGAGAACACTAAAGAGACCGATTGGGCTCAATAGATAGGTTGCTGACAGCATGTACTGTTGTAAAAGTGCCCTAAACTGTTCTGCTGTTCTCTATTTGTAGGAATTGATTTCTCCCTTCCTAGTCTGGCCAAGGTGGGGAGTAATTAACCTTTGATTCATTTAATATTTACTTCTCCGCTCTTCGGATTTTATGAATATTTAATGATTCGGATCGCATTACTAGGATAAATCATAGATATTACACAGAATTGCCGGGCCAACTACATTTTCAATAATAATAGTTACAAAAAAAGTAAACGAGTGTTCAGGTGACAAACTGTCCTGCGAGCAGTTCTTGACAAACAATTGTCCTGGAACCAGTAATCGGATGATTTGGTCACATCCAAGTTTGGCTGGTATGGACTCTCGCCGCTATCTATTGAGGGCTGGTACTGATCAGAACCCTGCACTTGAAAGAGCTCTACTACCTCAAACATGGACGCAGCCAGATGAAAAGGAGAGCGATAATGCCGAAGTCGATACGCCACCAAAACCAGTCGCTATGGAGGCAGAGCCTGTGAAAGAAGAAGAACCACTAGGAACAGCAGGAAAGGGTACGCGGCATCCATTTCTCCGATCAGATTCAAGATTACGGCTCGGCTACAGTCCATCAGATCCGTTAGAGATGCCAATGGCACGAGCATTACCTTTAGCTGATCAGCCTCAACTGTTGCAACCGAATGCGACTAGAGATCAGTTGTTTGGTGTACCTGAACAGCCAGAGAACATCAGCGAGCATCAAGGATTCAGTTCTACAACCACTCAGCTTGGTACTTTACCTACACGTTTGGGACTTTCATTAAGATTTGAAAATGTACATCATTCTGAACCAGAACAAGAAGTGAAAGACAGAGCAATGGAGACTGGACAAGAAAGTGGCAGCAACGACCCAATGGAAATGGAGTTAGATGCAACTATACCAAACCAGGTACCTCCCTCTCCGCGACCAAATATGCTGATAATCCTGTCAGTTCACAGCGGTTGGGTTAACGCTGATGTGTTACTTGGGCGATGGAGAATTACATTAGACTTATTTGGAAGAGTAGCCATAGAAGATGTCGGATTAAAACCAGGTTTAGTAGCCAGCAAGCTTGGAGGATTTCCAGTAAAAGAAGCCATATTCAGAAGAGGTATTGAACGAATTAGAAATCAACAAAGTAGAGATCTTGCTCTATCGAAGGTGGAACGAGATGGGACTCAGGTTCTATTCCAGACATCAAAAGAATTTCACAACGTGTACAATTCATATCACAGACGTGCTCAACTTCCTCCAGCAGTTAATGAAGTAAAAGCAACCCTCAAAGAAAAACTCGGAGAAGGCTCTGGCGTGGTAAGAAGCTTTTATACGGCCATCGCCGAGGCACTGCTCGCAAATGAAAAGCTGCCAAATCTGGAGGTGCACAAGTTGGTTCCCGATCTCAGTATAATGTTTTGTCAAGACTTGGTATCAGGGACAGAGGTTCAAGAAGGCGTAGAATCACGGCGAGATCATTTTCCTCACGTTGTAGGAGCCCAAGGAGGGCTTCATCATTCGAGTGTTTCTGTGCGGGACGAACAGATCTGAGAGGGGAGCAGTGTAACGCCGCCAGTGGTGCCATCTAGGAGAGAAGACAGGTAACTAAGGTTCTCTTAGTGGCCGTAGGAAGCGCTGGCGGCGCTCTAGATTTGACTGGAAGAATTGAGAAGCTTCTGGAAGGTTCGCTACCGGTATAAATAGAGGGACCACCACAGAGAGTTGAGACAGTTTTTCGGTTACAAACGAAGTTACTAGTTTGTGAAAAGTGTACAAAGTGAACTTTTGAGGTTTAAACTGTGAAATAATTATTATTAAGCGTTGTATTTAGTAATTTATTGTGTACAGCAATAAATTAGTGTTTTCTTTATTGAAGTTTAGAGTATTTTATCTATACGAACCCACTTAAAACTAGTTGCAGTAGCTAGTTTAGTTGGAAAAACGTTATAATATCAATATGTCTTATTTATATTTTCTTTTTACGTCTGCATTTACTTATAATTCAAGACATCAAAGTTAAGTTTGTTATTTTTCTATTATCCAGTTATGTAGAGTTATTTCACTTGGGAATTTATAGTCAGGTTTTTGCTATAACAAGGGGTTTACAATCTAAACAAAACGGCTTATCTAAAAAGTCGTTAAAACAAAAAGGTTCTGCAAAGGACATTCTAGCAGTTAATTGATCGTTACTATACAAATTTTCAAAATGGTGGCACCAATCTTCGGCTGAAATATTACTCACCGTTCATGCATTTTGCTTTTTGAAGATTCTGACTAATTTCCAGAACTCTTTACTAATTTTAGGGCAACTTAAATTGCGGGCCCTTATACATCACGCAAAAGTGTATATGTTTTATAAAATTGTGAATATAACAACTTATCATTAATTTTATCGGTTTTCTAAATAAATTAATTTCTTAATGTGGTTTAAGACAACTAGTTCTGGCAACGCTACATTCCTTATCAAACCATGGATTTTTCCAACTATTTAGTCTTATTAACATTTTCATTACCTTATGATATAACTATATTTTTTCTTTTATATTTTTGCCATTGCTCACGACAATAAGCTATAGATCTTATATTGAATACATCTTTAACAGACGTTCCTTTTTTAAATATAACTGCGAATAACGCAGTTTAATGTTGCCTTCAGCTTCTTTTTTTAAAAACTGTTCAGCCTTATCAACTTCAAGGCATTGAATAGTCAGGTTCTCCTTCACTTCTTCAGGAGTAATAGCTGATAGTAGAGAAACTATTATTTTGGGGCCTAATTCAGCTTTTGAAGCGTACGTATGGAATTCCATGTCTGCTTTTGTTATGTATACTTTAAATAATCCACAGTCATGTAAATTTTGTGTATAAAAAATTAGTCTATCTTTTCTGTGCTTAAATTCTATTTTTCCAGTGAGCTTAATCTGAATTAATTAGGGGGTTTGGAATGGTTTTTGAACTGCGAATACATCACAATATGTAGCATTTCAAAGTTTACTTTGGGCATTGGTTTCGATGTAGAGGCTTTGTTATTGTCTTTGAGAACAGTTGAGATTTTTTCTGAATTATCTTCTTCATCAGATAAAGTTTTCTGAATTATCTTCTTCATCAGATAAAGTTTGGAATTTATTGAAAGCGGCTATTTCATATTTTATGCCATAGGACTAACTGTGGCTTTTCTCTTTTTACTACTATTAATGTGCAATATTTGAATAATTTGAAGCACAATCCATATTTTCATTCAGACGAGTAATATACTGGCCTTGAGCTTTGAAAGTTCAACACTCTAAAAAATCTCTCTATCAAAGAACTTTCACAAGTTTTATAAATTAAATTGCTTAACAATTACAAAGCGAGGGGAGCGGGGCCATACATATATATATATATATGGACGTCACAGCTTCCTTCCCGCCGTCTGGCGATCATTTCATCGCATTTGCGTCAGCATTCGCAGTCATCAAAAGGGTAAGTCTCGCCTGTTATTATTATTTCTCATTACAGTTCAATTTCTTCACGTTTGCCATATTTACTCGCTTTTGATTTTCTCCTCACCGTTCGCCGCGCAGACGGTGTCCGCTGCGCAGACAGTGAGGCTAGATTGATATTTTTGCTTACAGCGTTATGAAGGTTTTATTTATGGAAATAACATCCCTAGCGAAGAGAAATTCATAAAACCAAAGTTTTATTACATAACCTAGAAATTTGTTTGTTTTCAACACCTGCCTACTTATAAGACATTGACAATCTCAGGTATCTACTACGCTTGGTAAGAAACCTGGTGTAAAACAACTGCACCACCTATTTCTCTATTTATATTTTCAAAAAAAATGTTTTATGGCGAATAATATGTGTGTGTTGTGTGCGAGTGTGTCTGTTTGTTTGTTTTAACAAGATATCTCAAGAACGAAAATTCGCAGAATGTTCAAACTTGGCTTTCCGTCTATTTACTACTGCCTCAACTGACCTAGAATTGACTACAGAATAGACAGAAAAAACATACGAAAATTGATCATACGTACAATAATGATAATACTTCCACTTGTAGGTTATATCTTCCTGGTAAATCGCATGTTTCTTTCTAAATATTAAAAAATTAGAATGTCCTATGGACTAAACAAGTCCCTTGTAATAGTTAACCAGCAACTGGACAGGTTTTGGCAATAAGGGCTATTCATCATTACTCTTAGAAACTAAGGAAAAACATTGTAATTTAATACGTACGTTGTTGTCACAAACGTATTTACACATTCATAACCTTTGCTTATAACACAAAATAGCCTCATATCCAAATGTTGTCATGTGAGGCTGCGATGTGGTCGCAGTTATAAGAAAGGAATTCTGTGGTGCAGAAATTAAAAGTAAAAGGCGAACAAATAGTAGTAACATTTATTGCCATAATTAAAAAGTGCAAGCGTCGGCATCGCAGGGGCTCTCGCACCTGCTGTTCCACACAAATAACTTTTTTTTTTAACCTATACCTTTTTTACTTTGCCAATAAAAAATAATGATCGTAAAATATTATATTACATTTTATGAATTTATAATATAAATATAAAAATATTACATTATAATAAACAGCATACTACATACAATAAGAGTAACATTTTTTTTTACTATTGGAGGTTTTGATTATGACCTTACCTGGGCCTCCTTTTACACTACTGGTAAAACTTTCTCTTCCTAGCACTTGCGCGGCTCACTGCTCAGTGATGGGCAGTGCTGTAATATCCAGAGAAGTATGCCTAGCGGTGGCAGTCTACTTGACAGGCCACTGGCTTCTTAGATGTTGATGCGCCTTAATTAAAAATAAGAAATTATAGCTACTTTAATTCAACTATCATTATTTAATTTTTACCTAGAATTTCCTCATTTTTTCGGTTCCATGTATAAGTATCTTCATGTATATGTATTTTTTATTGACATTCTATTTTATTTGGTATATTTTTTTACGTTTTTCGCCATTAGATGGAGAGTGTAATAGTTTTGTATGTAGGTGTGTACACAGATTAATGTAAAGTGAATTAAGGGATAAATTCCACTAAATATTAGTTTCTTCCACTCAAAAATCAAACACAATAAAAGCAGTTGAGAATATTTTGGAAAGAAAGCAAGCAATGACAGTATTACAATGATCATTTACAGTCGGAATCTTTGCTCAAATAAATGAAAAATAACTTAGTATTGTTTTTGTTTGAACTTATTAGAGAAAAGGGGTAAACCCCGTTTACAGTAAATAGGAGTTAAAAAAAAGGAGGTAAAGTTCATGTTATATAATTACATTTACTGTCTATATTAAATGTAATAAATGATAATGTACAAAATACGACAGAAATTATATTAATAATAATTATATATTACAATAAAATTACAACAAAAAAAAGACACATAAATCTCAGGGTCCACAAACTGTAAAGAGATTTATCTAGGAATGAAATCATCTGTAAAAATTCAGACTACTACATTTTTATTACAGGCTGAAATATGCAGAAACGGACAATTATTAAGAGCCTTCTCTCAATATGTACTCATCTATTTTCATATGCTTTAAGAACAGTAAATTTAACGTAAAATTATGGACAATACAAAGAAGACCTAATTTTTTATTCTCCAAGTAATATAATATTTGCCTTTACAATACATCTACATTCAGCACATTACTCCTTTTTCTATCAGGAATGTCACATGAAACTGCCTATATTCAACTTCCTCGAGAAAAAAAAAGTATTTACAGTTTAATCTTTTTATATCACCTAAATTAAATCAAGAATTAAATCAAGTGAAGAAGAGAGTTTTTGGTGGTTTAGGTTAACAGTGTAAAGAAGCACTTATACTCTGATCAAATACAATAAGAATAAAAATAAGCCACTAAGGGAGTTTTAGAAGAGGGAACACTTTGATAGTGCCATCATACAATAAAATCGACCTAGCTATTTGATCATTCTGATTTTACATGAATGTTCATTACAAGCAATCAGCAGTAGAATTAAATTCTGAAACAAGTGTAAAAAAATTGATAATAAATGTTTTTATTATTAATATGTCGTCTATAGATTTTCGGGTATTGGTCAATGAAAAATTTTGTTAGTTAAAGGTAAACGTTTCGATTATATTTCATAATCTTCCTCAGTACCTGTATACAACAACAAAAACAACAATAAATATAAAAAATATTACATGAACATAAATACTGAAAAATAGAAATGCTAAGTGTGTTACGATTTTGGTATGTTATCGAAGAAATATAATCGAAACGTTTACCTTTAACTAAAAAAATTTGTCATTGACCAATACCCGAAAATCTATAGACATATTGCAACATTGACTGGTCGATAACATTTTTCATTGATTTTTATTATTATTACCATGTTGTCTATTTTTATATAACTTTAAATTTCTCATCACCAGACAGCTGTAATCATATTTACTACATTTACATGGCTTATCACCTCAGTATGTAGGTACATGCATTCTCAATTGTGTGGATGTAATACGGCTATGGTTATAATCTTTTTGTAAAATGTGTCAGCATAAGTAATAATATCAAATTTGCAGGCTGGGCACATCATAATTCTCATGCACTAGATTTTTATGGCTTCTCGAATGAATGTATTCGCATATGTAGTTTTAAATGAGCACATTTTGTACAACTGTAATCGCATGAGCAACGCTGGATCTGGAAAATTATATCAATGTGAGTCTGGATTGGCGGTTTCACTTATAGAGTTATGAGAATTTTTTAGTTATTGCAATATGGAAATAACATCTCTAAGAAAAATTCATAAAAATAAAGTTATATTTACATTCCTGCGCATTTGACTCAGATTTGGCGGACCTTTTAGGATTTCCACCGCAACTAACAGGAAGATTTCGGGCTAAATCCAACAACTGGATGTGCGACTTTTCTGAATGTTTTTTGCGATTTTCTCGAAAACGGTTCAAATGATATTATAAAAACTTCGGGTACCATGTACACATATAAAATCCCTAACACTTGTGTTTTGAACGTTGTGTCAGAGAAATCTAATATTCAAGTGTATCTGTTCAATATTTGGCGCTGTCTTCAATGTATCGCCTGGTAGTTGGCACTTGCCCCCACTGTATAGTTTTGTTAGGGGAATGGAGCAAATTTTGAAATTAAAAAAAAAATTATTTTATAATATATAATTGTATTAAGAGAAGTAGGATAAAGTCGACTGAGTGTGACTCACTAGATATTCTACTTAATTAAGATAAATTAAATGTAACCATCATTATTGAATATGTATATGAAATGTTGAAATATTTTTAGTGATGTATAAGCACACGCTACATTTTGTGCAAAGCTCAACCATATATTACTGCCTCCTATTTCCAGTAAGAGTTTTCATGCGAAATACTTCTTTGAGTGCCTCTGATAAGAAGAATAATCTTGTGCCAAGCAAACAAAAGGTCTCAAAAAGAAAGGATTTATAAATATTAGGAGCCAAAATTTCATAAAATGTCGCAAGATTCAGGAAAAAAATTCTTACGCTTTTATTTAATTTAGTGTAGATAATCGTCTACTATCAACAAGTTTCTATGTAATAAATAAATAAGTATTGAATGGAATAAATGATAATTTACAAAATTATACAACAGAAATTATATTATTAATAATATAAATTATAATAAAATTACAAAAAAAAAAGGCACATAAATCTCATAGTCCACAAACTGTAAAGTGATTTATCTAGGAATGAAATCATCTGTAAAAATTCAGACTACTACATTTTTATTACAGACTGAAATATGCAAAAACGGAAAATTATTAAGAGCCTTCTCTCAATATGTACTCATCTATTTTCATATGCTTTAGGAACAGTAACTTTAACGTAAAATTATGGACAATACAAAGAAGACCTAATTTTTTATTCTCCAAGTAATATAATATTTGCCTTTACAATACACTACATTCAGCACATTACTCCTTTTTCTATCAGGAATGTCACATAAAACTGCCTATATTCAACTTCCTCGAGAAAAAAAAAAGTATTTACAGTTTAATCTTTTTATATCAGCTATCCTTAATAGCAAATAAGAGTTAATAATAAGATTTAAATCATCATAAGAGGAGAGGTTTTGGAAGCTTAGGTTAACACTGTAAAGAAGCACTTATACTCTGATCAAATAAAATACGAATAAAAATTACCACTAAGGCGTATATTTAAAAGAGAGATGTTTGATAGTTCCATCGTAAAATAATATCAACCTATTTGAACATTCTGATTTTACATGAATGTTCATTACAAGCCATCAGCAGTTGAATTATATTTTGAAACAAGTCTGAAACAATTGATAATAAATGCTTTTATCATAATTACCATGTAGTCTATTTTATATAACTTCAAATTTCTCATCACCCAACAGCTGTAATCACATTTACTACACTCACATGTCTTTCATCTGAGTATGTTGGTATATGCAGTCTCAATTGTGTGGATGTAATAGGCTAAGGTTATAAACATTTGTAAAATGTGTTAGCATAAGTGATATCAAATTTCCAGACTGGGCGCAACAAAAATCTCATGCACTACATTTTTATGGCTCTCGCCTGAATGTGTTCGCATATGTAGTTTTAAATGAGCCCATTGGGTACCACTGTAATCGCATTCACTACATTTATATGGCTTCTCCCCTGAATGTGTTCGCATATGTGGTTTTAGATTACCAATTTTTAAACAACTGTAATCGCATTCACTACACTTATAAGGCTTCTCGCCCGAATGTGTTCGCATATGTATTTTAAGTCCTCCAGGTGTTGTACATCGATAACCGCATTTACTACACATATAAGTGTAGTAAATGCGCCTGAATGTGTTCGCATATGTCTTATAAGATTAGCACCTCGCATACAACTGTAATCGCATTCACTACATTTATATGGCTTCACTCCTGAATGTGCTCGCATATGTGCTCTTAGATTATCAATTCGTGTACAACTGTAATCACAGTCACCACACTTATAAGGCTTGTCGCCTGAATGTGTTCGCATATGTACTTTAAGTTTAGCACTTTTTGTACAACTGTAATTGCAATCACTACATTTATATGGCTTACCACCTGAATTTTTTCTTGGAATTGCATTTAAATTTAAAGACGGTGTACAACTGTAACCAGATTCACCTTGTTCATCTGTGCTTGCTGTGGCATATTCTTCTAAATTTTCTTCCCCTTTAATGTGGGAGCAAACATTTTCATCTTTGTGCTCATCTTGTAATTTTACCGACGCAGCTCGCGAATATAAACACACAATATCGTCTGGGCAACGCTGGATCTGGAAAGTTATATCAATGTGAGTCTGGATTGGCATTTTCACTTATAGCTTTCTGTAGATTTTTTATCCTAGATTGTTATAATTACAATATTATTAATATAATTACTTGGGAAGAAATCGGATGTGAAATATCTATACAATTTTTTTTTTAATTTGTTTTGGAAACTTTATGGCGAATAGTATATGTGTATGTATGTGGGTGTGGGTGTGTGTGCATTTTAACAAGATATCAAAAGCATAAAGATCGCAGAAAGGCGGAAACTTGGCTTTCCGCTTATTACTTCCAGCGCATTTGACTGAGATTTGGCGGACCTTTTAGGATTTCCACCGCAACTAACAGGAAGATTTCGGGCTAAATCCAACAACTGGATGTGCGACTTTTCTGAATGTTTTTTGCGATTTTCTCGAAAACGGTTCAAATGATATTATAAAAACTTCGGGTACCATGTACACATATAAAATCCCTAACACTTGTGTTTTGAACGTTGTGTCAGAGAAATCTAATATTCAAGTGTATCTGTTCAATATTTGGCGCTGTCTTCAATGTATCGCCTGGTAGTTGGCACTTGCCCCCACTGTATAGTTTTGTTAGGGGAATGGAGCAAATTTTGAAATTAAAAAAAAAATTATTTTATAATATATAATTGTATTAAGAGAAGTAGGATAAAGTCGACTGAGTGTGACTCACTAGATATTCTACTTAATTAAGATAAATTAAATGTAACCATCATTATTGAATATGTATATGAAATGTTGAAATATTTTTAGTGATGTATAAGCACACGCTACATTTTGTGCAAAGCTCAACCATATATTACTGCCTCCTATTTCCAGTAAGAGTTTTCATGCGAAATACTTCTTTGAGTGCCTCTGATAAGAAGAATAATCTTGTGCCAAGCAAACAAAAGGTCTCAAAAAGAAAGGATTTATAAATATTAGGAGCCAAAATTTCATAAAATGTCGCAAGATTCAGGAAAAAAATTCTTACGCTTTTATTTAATTTAGTGTAGATAATCGTCTACTATCAACAAGTTTCTATGTAATAAATAAATAAGTATTGAATGGAATAAATGATAATTTACAAAATTATACAACAACAGAAATTATATTATTAATAATATAAATTATAATAAAATTACAAAAAAAAAAAGGCACATAAATCTCATAGTCCACAAACTGTAAAGTGATTTATCTAGGAATGAAATCATCTGTAAAAATTCAGACTACTACATTTTTATTACAGACTGAAATATGCAAAAACGGAAAATTATTAAGAGCCTTCTCTCAATATGTACTCATCTATTTTCATATGCTTTAGGAACAGTAACTTTAACGTAAAATTATGGACAATACAAAGAAGACCTAATTTTTTATTCTCCAAGTAATATAATATTTGCCTTTACAATACACTACATTCAGCACATTACTCCTTTTTCTATCAGGAATGTCACATAAAACTGCCTATATTCAACTTCCTCGAGAAAAAAAAAAGTATTTACAGTTTAATCTTTTTATATCAGCTATCCTTAATAGCAAATAAGAGTTAATAATAAGATTTAAATCATCATAAGAGGAGAGGTTTTGGAAGCTTAGGTTAACACTGTAAAGAAGCACTTATACTCTGATCAAATAAAATACGAATAAAAATTACCACTAAGGCGTATATTTAAAAGAGAGATGTTTGATAGTTCCATCGTAAAATAATATCAACCTATTTGAACATTCTGATTTTACATGAATGTTCATTACAAGCCATCAGCAGTTGAATTATATTTTGAAACAAGTCTGAAACAATTGATAATAAATGCTTTTATCATAATTACCATGTAGTCTATTTTATATAACTTCAAATTTCTCATCACCCAACAGCTGTAATCACATTTACTACACTCACATGTCTTTCATCTGAGTATGTTGGTATATGCAGTCTCAATTGTGTGGATGTAATAGGCTAAGGTTATAAACATTTGTAAAATGTGTTAGCATAAGTGATATCAAATTTCCAGACTGGGCGCAACAAAAATCTCATGCACTACATTTTTATGGCTCTCGCCTGAATGTGTTCGCATATGTAGTTTTAAATGAGCCCATTGGGTACCACTGTAATCGCATTCACTACATTTATATGGCTTCTCCCCTGAATGTGTTCGCATATGTGGTTTTAGATTACCAATTTTTAAACAACTGTAATCGCATTCACTACACTTATAAGGCTTCTCGCCCGAATGTGTTCGCATATGTATTTTAAGTCCTCCAGGTGTTGTACATCGATAACCGCATTTACTACACTTGTATGGCTTCTCGCCTGAATGTGTTCGCATATGTCTTATAAGATTAGCACCTCGCATACAACTGTAATCGCATTCACTACATTTATATGGCTTCACTCCTGAATGTGCTCGCATATGTGCTCTTAGATTATCAATTCGTGTACAACTGTAATCACAGTCACCACACTTATAAGGCTTGTCGCCTGAATGTGTTCGCATATGTACTTTAAGTTTAGCACTTTTTGTACAACTGTAATTGCAATCACTACATTTATATGGCTTACCACCTGAATTTTTTCTTGGAATTGCATTTAAATTTAAAGACGGTGTACAACTGTAACCAGATTCACCTTGTTCATCTGTGCTTGCTGTGGCATATTCTTCTAAATTTTCTTCCCCTTTAATGTGGGAGCAAACATTTTCATCTTTGTGCTCATCTTGTAATTTTACCGTCACAGCTCGCGAATATAAACACACAATATCGTCTGGGCAACGCTGGATCTGGAAAGTTATATCAATGTGAGTCTGGATTGGCATTTTCACTTATAGCTTTCTGTAGATTTTTTATCCTAGATTGTTATAATTACAATATTATTAATATAATTACTTAGGAAGAAATCGGATGTGAAATATCTATACAATTTTTTTTTTAATTTTTTTTGTAAACTTTATGGCGAATAGTATATGTGTATGTATGTGGGTGTGGGTGTGTGTGCATTTTAACAAGATATCAAAAGCATAAAGATCGCAGAAAGGCGGAAACTTGGCTTTCCGCTTATTACTTCCAGCGCATTTGACTGAGATTTGGCGGACCTTTTAGGATTTCCACCGCAACTAACAGGAAGATTTCGGGCTATATCCAACAACTGGATGTGCGACTTTTCTGAATGTTTTTTGCGATTTTCTCGAAAACGGTTCAAATGATATTATATAAACTTCGGGTACCATGTACACATATAAAATCCCTAACACTTGTATTTGGAACGTTGATTCTAAGAAATATAAAATTCATATGTGTCTGTTCAATATTTGGCGCTGTCTTGAATGTATCGCCTGGTAGTTGGCACTTGCTCCCACTGTATAGTTTTGTTAGGGGAATGGAGCAAATTTTGAAATTAAAAAAAAAATTATTTTATAATATATAATTGTATTAAGAGAAGTAGGATAAAGTCGACTGAGTGTGACTCACTAGATATTCTACTTAATTAAGATAAATTAAATGTAACCATCATTATTGAATATGTATATGAAATGTTGAAATATTTTTAGTGATGTATAAGCACCCGCTACATTTTGTGCAAAGCTCAACCATATATTACTGTCTCCTATTTCCAGTAATATTTTTCATGCGAAATACTTCTTAGAGGGCCTCTGATATTAAAAAATGTCGAGCAAAAATTGTCCCAATCGCAATATTATTATTAGAATTTTTTAAATTGTCACTTTTTTCCAGAATGTGAAATAATCACTGGAAGGGGACAGGTACCAACGATATATATATATTTTGTCTCCTTCTAGGCAAAAGAATTGTGATTGTGCAGGTTTTTGAAATTGAGATTTTACAGAAAATATTCCTTTTGGGATCCCTGAAAAACGGTGAACTGGAAATACGATTTTACACAATACGTTATTGAGTTTATCGGAACCATCTCGAAAAAGGTTAACGATTTACTTTACTTTTAGTGCTGCACGTATCGAATAGAAAATCTGGAAAGGTGACAAAACCGAATAATTCTGGTTGGTAGATATTGATCAAAACCTGAATAAAAGTGTTCACGAGATATCTAAGTACCATAAGCATAAATGACAGAAAACATAACAAAATTGATCATATGTATAATATGTATTATTTAAAGTTCTATGAGAAAATAATAAATACCTGCCAATTGTAGGTTACATCTTCCTGGTAATTCGTCATGTTTCCTTCTATATATTAAAAAATTAGAATGTCCTGTGTACTAAACAGGCCACTTGTAATTGGTTAGCAGCAATTTGGCAGGTTCTGGCAATAAACGAGTATCCATCATTACTCTTAGAAACTAAAGAAGAATGTATACTTAGTCACGACAACGTATTTACACATTTATAACCTATGCTTATAACAGAAAATAGTTTTATATCCAAATATTGTCATGTGGCACTGCGAGGTGGTCACAGTTATAATAACAAATTCTGTAGCGCCCTCCCTTATGAATGTATAGAATGTTCAGACATTAGAAGTAAAATTCAAACAATTAGCATCATTCATTGCCTTAATTGTGTTGCATGCGTCCGCATTGCAAGAGATTCTACAGCTGGTGTCCACACAATTTAGTTTTTAAACATATATCTTTTTTACTTTGTCAATAAATAATAATGGTCGTAAAATATGTTATTAAATTTTATTGATTCATAAAATATAATAAATATTATTCATTCATTATTATTTGTTTGCAAAATATGAAAGATATATATATAGATATTAGAATCAAATATTTTATGAATCAATAAAATACAATGACATTACATTATGATAAAAGCATAGATAAAAAAGTAACTGTAACATTTTCTTTTACTGTTGATGGCCTTGATTATGATTTTGCATGCTCCTCCAAATTCTAGTTACGCTTTTAGTAAGAGGGAAATAATTATCTCACTGGCGGCATGCTAAACAAGCAAACCGAAGTTACTGGATTCGAATCTGCAGTGCTGCCCTACTAGACTTAGCATTCATTAGAATTTAAGGCTAATCCTGTATCCTATTCATTTTTACCCTTAGAGATAGAGAATAGCAATTTATTGAGTGTAATATCGAAGTCTAATTCTGGGTCTTAGTGGTTAAAATATGTTGCATTGGAGGTTGGTCTCGGATAAACGGACGTAAAAAATTTCTCCATCGAATTTAAATTATAAGATAGACAAGGAATGGTTGCTTATTAAATCTGATGACAATGTTGTACATTTGCTGTTGTCATATATTCATAATCAACAGTACAGGGAAATATTTATATCACGGTATATCATTCACTGAGAAGCTACTAACTTCCGGAATTGGCTCCATATTAAACATTGTCTCCATAGGTAAGCTGAATTGTGTTTAAGTTTATATCGTAAATGTTTGAGACCAAGAATTGGTTTGAGTCTAAATTACTTAAGTTTCGTAAATATACTATTGCAAATTAGGAGTGTGCATAAGTGCAATATTTTTTGTTTGTTACAGAAGTAATTAATATAGTTATTTTTATATAGTAATAAATTGAACTAAGTTTTAGTTTCTTCGTCTCCTGAATCAAAGAATATAAATACAATCGAAAATATTTTGAAAAGGAAGCACGTAATGAGCAGTCTGTCAATGATCATTTACAGACGGATCCTTACCTCAAATGAAAAAGAACTTAATATTGTCGTTTGCTTTGTTATTTATCTAACAGTAAACCCCCTTTTACAATAAATAGGATGTAAATAAAAAATATAAATTAAATACTTGGTGGGAAGGAACAGTAACAAATTGCTAGGAGTGCAGCGCATGGCCTGTTTGGCTATCACTGGCGCGATGAGAACGACACCGACGGTGGCACTGGAGATGCTGTTGGGGCTATCCCCTCTTCAGTATGTGGTAACGGGGGAGGCAATGAAAGGATACCTCAGAATGAGGTGCAAGGGAGAATGGGTGAGAACCTTTCGGGGGGATGACACTAGGATCGAGGACGAAATTTGGCGAGTTAACCGATTTCTGCTATCCAAGCTTAATGAGACGAGCAAGAAATGGGGATTTGAGAGAGATTATGAGATTACGATTGGTAGTATAGAGGATGATAACCTCACGAGGCCAACGGTATTATTCGCTGCTATTCAGATGGCTCTAGGCAGGAGGGTACTGGCCTGTCGGGAGCGGGAGCATGGTTTCAGGAGTTGGATAGAGGGAGTTCGGTGGCCTTGGGTGGTTTGGCCTCTGTTTTCCAGTCTGAGGTGGTGGGCATCATTGAATGCTGCCACCTTGTGGGGGAGTGGCTAGCAGAGTTTAAGGAAGTGCGAGTCTTCTCCGATAGTCAAGCCGCACTAAGGGCTTTGAGTAAGCCTTGGTGGAGTTCGAAATTAGTGGGAGAATGTAGGAGAAGGCTTAACGCTTTGGCTCGGAGGGGTAAGGTGCATCTCTATTGGATACCCGGACATGCGGGTATAGAGGGCAATGAGAGGGCGGATCGGCTGGCCAGGGAGGGATCATCATTACCATTTTGTGGTCCTGAACCAGCCCTGTTTGTTACAAAGACGTTTCGCGACAAACAGATTAGACTTTGGGAGACGAGGGCTATGGAGAAACGCTAGGGGGACACGCAGGGGTGCCTCCAAGCTAAAAGATTTATAAAGTCAAGCAAGCAGGGAATTTCGGAGTATCTCCTGTCTCTTAGTAGGACGGGTTTGAGAACCTTGGTAGGGATAGCGACTGGACCCACTTGGGTGTCCAGTCACTTGTTTAACATAGGGAGGATGCGGAGTCCCATTTGTCAGAACTGTGATGACGGAGTTAGGGAAACGGTGTATCACTACTTATGTCAGTGTCCCCGTTTCGCTGGATTTAGGTTTCGTATATTTGGGAGGATAAGGATTGCCTGGGCGAGTTGGAGTTTAGGGATATCTTGGGATATTGTAGATTAACCGGCAAGTTACCGGAGGAGATTAATTAAGGTGTTACGGGGGGTATCGGGGGGGATAAGAGCCACATAGGTTTGGGTCCCGCGCCATTAGGCACCCGAATATTATAATAATAATAACAGTAAACCCCTTTAAAATAAATAGGATGTAAATAAAAAATATAAATAAAATACTGGTAATAATGACAATAATTTACAAAAAAATACAACAACTATAATATAAAGATACACAAATCTCATGGTCCACAAACTATCAAGAGATCTATCTAGGTAAGAAATTATCTGTACAAATTTAGACCTATACATTTTTATAACAGACTGAAATAAGCAGAAAAGTAAAATTATTTAGTGCTTTCCATCAAAACGTACTCATCCATTTTCCCATTAAATTCGCAGTAAATTCAATGTAAAATCATGGACAATACAAGGAAGACATAATTGTTGATTTTCCAAGTAATAAAGGATTTGTCTTTACGACACAGCTACCTTCACCACATAACTCCATTTTCTAATTTCATTTTCAAATGAAACCGCCATTGGTCAACTTCCTCGAGAAAATAAATTCAGACAAAGTGAATGAATGAACATAGACAAGTACTTTCAGTTCAAACTTTTCCTTGCAGAAATTGGTTCATGCTTGATGATAAAACTAATGACAAAGTTAACTATATTTTCCTATATGTCACCAATAGTTGGAAGTTTAGAAAACTTGTCCCACATTATGGTACCTCTCGATACTATACTTTACCATTCATTAAATTACATGAATGAATTAAAATAACTCAGAGTCCTATTAACATTATTTTTAAGATACTTTTCATTGAGTTTGTTTTTCTTTTCTGGAAATTAATTGTTTTTTTCTGTTTTGTCTTTTGCCGGCCTATTAATAATAATAATAATAATAATAATAATACTTTATTTTGAAAATATACAAATGACAAAAGAAAAGAAATATAAATACGAAAATAAAACATGTGAAAACTGGAACAAAGTATTAAACAGCATGACATTAGCCGTTTGCCAGAGTTTACTACATAGTTTACAAAAGAAAATGAAAGAAAATTGTACTGATAGTATAACTTGAAATATATAATAAATACAAATATATTACTTGAATTAATGAACAAAAAGAATAAGAATAATTACATTAAAAATATAAATGCTAAAAAAATAAATCAAAATCCAAAACCGTACAGTAAGAGTATTTTAAATGAACTGCTACAAGAAAATATAAAAACTTAAAAAATTTCTAAGGAAGATCTGAAATCCATTCATACCTTATTCTCCGGGCGGGCGTATGAAAGCAAGATGCAGCATGAAACCTTGTCAATTAAATAATTTATAATTTCGCATCTGTTATGAAAGCCTTTACCAAAATACAGACATCTGAGTACTGAAAGAATAGGGCACACCCAAAAAATGGTACAAGTCTTCTCTGGCATTAGAATTACAAAGAGAGCACTTTTCGACATCTGAGTCTCTTCGTAACCATGGTCTATAATTTAGGAAAAGTAACTCTCCACTGAGTGTGAAAAACCGAAACGAACACGAAATTCTAAGTCATAAAAAATGCGTAGTAGTCAAATCTCTATGGTCTGAAATCAACACTGTTTGCCGGACTATTATAATTTAAATTTTTGTAATTTACTTAATACCCAATTCAGGGTAAGGTTTATGCTGTTATTCACTTCTTTAATTAAATATTCCTTACACACCTTTTCTCATTGTTGTAATTAGTTTTGAATAAAGTTTGTATTATTATTGTATTGTCTTTCATTCTACATAATGTTTGTAATAAATTTATTTTTTGCAAAAAAATGCAACAATTGTAAAATAAATTATAACAAAAATACAAGACAAAAAGACACAAGAATCTCATGTCCACAAACTGCCATGAGAGCTATCTAGAAAAGACATTAATCATCTGTACAAATTGGCATTTACCTTTTTATTACAGACTGAAACAATCACAAATAGAAAATTATTACTCACAACATATGCATCCATTTTTCACATATTCTGGTGACAGAAAGTTATAATATAAGCAGGAATCACAAATGAAAATGCCAATAAAACTTGCTCGAGAAAATGAATTCCGTTTAATCTTTTTTTTATCAGTTCTCCAAAAGAAGCCTTATTAGGGGTTAATAAGATTTAAATAATCTGAAATGGAGAGTTTGTGGAAGCTTGTGTTAACACTATAAAGTATCACTTATACTGCCTTCAAATATAATAAGAAGTAAAATTAACCATTAAGGTAAATATATACAAGAGGCAAGTTTGATAGTCCGTCATAAAATAGTCTACATACTCTTTGATCATTCTGGTATTAAGTTGCTGAATAAATTCAGCTCATATTTTGCCTGGGATCCTCTCTCTTTAAAATGTTTTTCCAAATGTGATTCCATGTACCTGTAGGAGTTCACCACCTCTATTCTATTATTTCTTTGTTGTGCCATCAAGTTTGATTACTAAGCCGGCCTGCCACATATTTAAAAATCATTATTTTAGATTTGTTTAAATTAATCTCCATATTCCACTGCAGACAGTAATTATGAAGGGAATTTATCATCTGTTGTAGCACTGTTTTTCCGTGGCCAACAAAACTAGGCCATCAGCATAGGCTAACATTTTAAACACGTATTCCTAACTTGCACACCACCCTCCAAAATAATTTCCAAGATTATTTATGAAAAAATAAAAAAAAGGAGGGGCTCAACAGACACCCCTGTTTATGTCTATAAGATACAGGCTTTTGTACCACAGAATACAGACTTCTCAAGATGCTTGAAATCTTGCTAGAAATACCGATTTCTGTCAACTTGTAAAACAGCGCATGCCGGTCCACCCGATCGAAGGCTGCCATTAGATCTATGAAGAAGGCAAAAACTTTGCTCCTTTTCCTACTCAACCTGATTTTAATTGTACTCATTAAATTCATGATATTAACAATAGTGGAATAGAATTTTCTAAAGCCAACTTGACATTCCCCTAAGACATTATTATCACAAGCCCAGTTTGTCAGTCTGTTCAGAAGAAGGAACTTAAATTGTTTCCCAATCGTATTGCCAAATGAAATTCCTCTATAATTATTTACTTCTTTTCTGCTGCCTTTTTTATATAAGGGAAAGATAATTAAGCTTTTGAACGATTCCGGCACGGTTCCGCAATCAAAAATCTTATCAAAAACAGTAAGTATTTTTTGTAAGTAGCTATCCGGACTATTTTTAAAATATTCGTAAGTTATACAGTCCAAACCCGGTTTTTAGAAGTTTGAATAACCTTGATAACTCTGACATTTGAAAGGGTGCATCAAATAGTTCGTTCTTGGTATACGGCTCTGCATACTTAACTCTGACGGTAATCAGCAGTGGATTTAGCAATTGTTAAAATACTGAAACCAGACGGCTTGGCGTTATATCTTTATCACCTTGTAATCTACTAGCTCTGAGTGTACGCACCAAACTCCAGAATGCTTTTGAATCAGTGACACATTTAAATTTAGTAATAGTATTTTCAAAAAATTCTTTGCTTTTTAGTTCTGAGAGTTATTTCTCCTTCCTATTACCATATAAATATATAACTTTTTAATGGTGGCAGACTCAGTTTTCCTAAACATTTTTAACAAATTGACTAATCTAGTACGCAGGTCACACTGTCTCTGTTAAACCACATTTGTTTCATTATTAATGAAATTTTTATTTGTAAAATGTAGTAATTTATATTTTCTCCCAAATTCTAAAAGTAAGTCCGTTAATTGTTCTAGGTTATCATGTGGATTATCTGTTTTAAATGACATAATTTTTATCATTTGTATTTGGCCCCTGACAAAATACTGTTGTATTTTGGGGCTTCCATTTTAATTTAGGTCACAAGGGTGTAACATCAATGGCTGAGAGGTAAGACATTTAATAGAAACAGGAAAACGATCTGAAATTGGTATAGGCACCATTTCAGAATATAACACATAATTAGGTATAGCCAACATTATTACAGAGGAACAATGCCCACTTACGTATGTAAAAGTTCCGCTAATGAGTCTCCCCATATCCGACCGTTTAATATAATCAAATTAAAATATGCCAAGAAAGTAAGCAGGAGACGGCCATTTGTATTAACCAGAGGGTCCTTAGAGTTTCTACATTCCTGAACATGTTGCGAACTAGACAACAGGCACTTGGGAATTACTTGCAAACTGCCCATCCTACAATTGAAATCCTCAATTAAGGTAAATTTATAGTTAGGAAAACTGTCAATAACATTATATAATGTCTCAAAATATTCATACGACTTATTACAAATAAGGGACACGGGAACAATATGTAATTATAATTAACCTCAATTACATCATATTTAAGAAGGGTTTTAAGTTTTATAATATTTCCGTTCCAAAGCAGCTTTTTAACACCAATAATATACCGTTCACTAGCTCTACCCACTTTATATAACATTCAGTAAACCGTTCTTTAATAATTAAAATAAATTTTTCTTCTACTATAAAAGTTTCAAACAAACAAAATATTCGTATTTATGTAAATAAGCAAGAATATCTTTATTATATAATTTATTTTTCAGACCTGATACGTTATACATAACAACACTAAAATATCACCTGGCTTATTATTACCTGACGAATTTCTACTATTTCTTCCATGATGATGCAGACTCACTGCAGGGACGATTAAGATCGCTAGTAGCACTAGGCAGGGCGGGCTCTGGAGGAGAACCTTTCTTTATACGTTTCCTTTTATTCATATTAACTTTTCATCAGACGATGCCCCTTTTTCCTCTTCTCCACTCTCTCCTTTACCCACTTCTCTTGACGGATTATAAATATTAATAAGATCAGCATAGAAGTAAAATTTACCTTCTATCACTAATCCATTTCTTCTCATCATACAATTTCGACCCGATTCATCCCTTTCTTTTTATTTGAAACTAAAGACACCACTACTGGCCCTGCCTTATTAATCTAATTACTTACTCTTCTCTCATAACTCAAGTCAGTCTTGACTGTTTGGACGGCCAGAACTTTACTGCATAAATCTAAAACACTACCTTCCAACATCTCCAAATTTTCACCAGTTGTTTCGTCTAAACCAAACACAGTTACATTATTCGTTCTCCTGACATATTCAATAATTCTCTGTTGCTTGGTAATACAATTTTGAGCTCCGAGTTTTCCTGTTTTAAATCTCTGTACATTTTTTCACTCTCCTCCAAAAATGTAGAGATATTTTGACTACAAAACTCATTTTTTATTACCACGTCTACCTCGCTCTGTATAACTACTTCTATTTCAGTTTTCATTTCATTTTTAAATTTTTCAAAGAGCTTAATTAATCTTTCATTTCAGTACACATCTTAAACTACGAAAGCGGTAATAATATCAGCTTAGAGCTTATAGTAGCAATACAATGAGATCTATGCATCTAACTATCATGACGTTGAGAATACTCTCACTCATCTGATACAGTTCGCCTATTTCAGTTCACAACTAATGCACTTATAAAGATACCTTTATCCTTATATTTTTAAATTTTAACATAAAAAGTTTACGATATTGTCCAAATAATATGTTCAAATTGGAAACTCATTCATTCACTAATTAATGTTACAAAAGGAATGAAGTTTCTCACTCAAAAAATAGGGAAAAAATACTTTAACACAGAGCTTGACCATGTGTACACGTTCACTCTACCACATCTCATAGATAACAGTAATCACATTTACTACATTTACATATCTTTTCTCCGTATATGTATATGTATTCTCAATATGCTAATGTAAACACCTATACTAACAAACCTTTTGGAAAATATGTTCGCATAAGTGATGTCAAATTTCCAGACTGGGTACACAAAAAATCGCATGCACTACACCTTTATGGGTTCTCGCCAGAATGTGTTCGCATATGTACCTTAAGTTTAGCACATTGTGTACTACCGTAATCGCATTCACTACACTTATAAGGCTTCTCGCCTGAATGTGTTCGAATATGTGATCTCAGATTACCAATTTGTGCACAACTGTATTCGCATTCACTACACTTATAAGGCTTCTCGCCTGAATGTGTTCGCATATGTACCTTAAGTTTATCACTTTGTGTACAACTGTAATCGCATTCACTACACTTATAAGGCTTCTCGCCTGAATGTGTTCGCATATGTAGTTTAAGAGATCCGGTTGTTGTATATCGATAATCGCATTCACTACACTTATAAGGCTTCTCGCCAGAATGTGTTCGAATATGTGATTTCAGATTACTAATTTCTGCACAACTGTATTCGCATTCACTACACTTATAAGGCTTCTCGCCTGAATGTGTTCGCATATGTACCTTAAGTTTATTACTTTGTGTACAACTGTAATCGCATTCACTACACTTATAAGGCTTCTCGCCTGAATGTGTACGAATATGTGATTTCAGATTACCAATTTGTGCACAACTGTATTTGCATTCACTACACTTATAAGGCTTCTCGCCAGAATGTGTTCGCATATGTAGTTTAAGTGATCCTGTTTTTGTACATCGATAATCGCATTCACTACACTTATAAGGCTTCTCGCCTGAATGTGTTCGCAAATGTAGTTTAAGTGATCTGCTATTTGTACATCGATAATCGCATTCACTACATTTATATGGCTTCTCGCCTGAATGTGTTCGCAAATGTAGTTTAAGTGATCCGGTATTTGTACATCGATAATCGCATTCTCTACATTTATATGGCTTCTCGCCAGAATGTGTTCGCATATGTACCTTAAATTTATCACTTTTTGTACAACTGTAATCGCATTCACTACACTTATAAGGCTTCTCGCCTGAATGTGTTCGCATATGTACTTTAAGTCCTCCGGTTGTTGTACATCGATAATCGCATTCATTACACTTATATGGCTTCTCGCCTGAATGTGTTCGCATGTGTAGTTTAAGTGATCCGGTTGTTGTACATCGATAATCGCATTCACTACACTTATAAGGCTTCTCGCCCGAATGTGTTCGCAAATGTAGTTTAAGTGATCCGGTATTTGTACATCGATAATCGCATTCACTACATTTATACGGCGTCTCGCCTGAATGTGTTCGCAAATGTAGTTTAAGTGATCCGGTATTTGTACATCGATAATCGCAATCACTACATTTATATGGCTTTTCGCCTGAATGTGTTCGCAAATGTAGTTTAAGTGATCTACTATTTGTACATCGATAATCGCATTCACTACATTTATATGGCTTCTCGCCTGAATGTGTTCGCAAATGTAGTTTAAGTGATCCGGTATTTGTACATCGATAATCGCATTCTCTACATTTATATGGCTTCTCGCCAGAATGTGTTCGCATATGTACCTTAAATTTATCACTTTTTGTACAACTGTAATCGCATTCACTGCATTTATATGGCTTCTCGCCTGAATGTGTTCGCTTATGTACTTTAAGTGTACTACCTTGTGAACAACTGTAATCGCATTCACTACACCTATAAGGCTTCTCGCCTGAATGTGTTCGAATATGTGATTTCAGATTACCAATCTGTGCACAACTGTATTCGCATTCACTACACTTATAAGGCTTCTCGCCAGAATGTGTTCGAATATGTGATTTCAGATTACTAATTTCTGCACAACTGTATTCGCATTCACTACACTTATAAGGCTTCTCGCCTGAATGTGTTCGCATATGTGCCTTAAGTTTATCACTTTTTGTACAACTGTAATCGCATTCACTACACATATAAGGCTTCTTGCCTGAATGTGTTCGCATATGTCTTTTAAGTATATCACTTTGTGTACAACTGTAATCGCATTCACTACACTTATAAGGCTTCTTGCCTGAATGTGTTCGCATATGTACTTTAAGTTTAGCACGTTCTGTACACCTGTAATTGCATTCGCTACATTGATAAGGCTTCTCGTCTGCATGTGTTCGCATATGTCTTTTTAGATGACCAATTTGTGTACAACTGTAATTGCATTCACTACATTTATATGGCTTCTCACCTGAAGGTGTTCGCATAAGTAATCCGCCATTTGTATATCGATAATCGCAATCACTACATTTATATGGCTTCTCGAGTGAATGGGTTTGCATATGTACTTTAAATTTAGAACTTTGGTAACAACTGTAAATTCATTCACTACATTTATATGGCTTATCACCTGATGTTGTTGTTGGATATGCATTTAAATATAATGACGACGTACAACTGTAGCCAGACTCAGCTTCTTCATCTGTGTTTGCTGCAGCGTCTTCTTCTAACTTCTCTTCCTCTTTCACTTGGGAGAAAAAATTTTCATTTTTGTGCTCATCTTGCAATTTTGCCGACACAGCTCGTGAATGTAAAGACACAATTTCGCCTGGGCATTGCTGGATCTGGAAAAATTATATCAATGTGAGTCTAGATTAACATTTTCACTTATAGCATTATGTAGGATTTTTATTTATTACAATATGGAAATAACATTTTTACCTAGTAATTCATAAGAACAAATTTATATTTCAATATAACGATAATCTAGATATTTGTTATATAACAGTATCATAGATTGTTATATTACAATGTCCTAGATGTTTTTATGTTACATTATAACAACATCCTAGGAATTTATTTTCTTTCAGCACTTGCCAACTAGTCTTTGACAATCCCAGGTATCCACCCTTGGGTAGAAGCCTATCCTACTACTTTTTCTTAAATTTTCTTCTTCAAATAAATGTTTTATGTCAAATTGGGTGTGTTATCTCAAAATATAAAAATCGCAGAAAGTTCAAACTTGGCTTTCCGTTTATTTACTGACATCACATTTGACCCAGACTTGGCGGACCTTTTGGAATTTCCACCGCAAATGACAGGGAGGTTACGGGCAAAATCCATCAACCGGATGTGCGACATTTCGGGATGTTTTTTGCGATTTTCTCGAAAACGGTTCAAACAATATTATTTACTATGTACACATATAAAATCTCTTGTAACACTTATTTAAATCTCATATAAAAACACTTGTATTTGGATCGTTGATTCCGAGGAATCTAAAATTCGAGTGTGTCTGTTCAACCTTAGGCACTCTCTTGAATGTATCTGCCTGGTAGTTGCCACTTGCCTCCACTGTATAGGGCAATGGAGCAAATTTTGAAATTAAAAAAATTATTATTTTATAATATATAAATGTACTAAGAGGAGTAAGATAAAGTCGACTGATTGTGACTCACTAGATTGGTTTGTATAATATTCTACTTAATTAAGATAAATGAAATATAACAGCACGCTACATTTCCGTGCAAAGCTCGACCTATTTCCAGTAAGAGTTTTCATGTGAAAACTCTGATATGAAGAATAATCTTGTGCTCATGCGAACAAAATATTTAAAAAAAAAAAAAGGATTTACCATTATCAGGGTCCCAAATTTCATAGAATACCGCATGTTTCAGGATAAAAAATTCTAACAGTTTCATTTAAATTACTATAAATAATGGTCTGCTATTTCAAGTTTCTTTATAAGAAAAAATTATTTACTAGAAGCTTCTGTGGAAACAGCAACTTTCCGCTATCCTCTCAGGTACAACTTCAGAAAAATTTATTTTCATTACTTATTTAAACGTAAATTAGAAACGATTCTAGAATTCCGGATGAAAATCGGTTAACCGGAGGATTTATTTATTCTTCTTGTCGGAAACGACAAAAACTTTTATCTATCAAACTTGGAATAATATCTAACAGATATAAATATATACTATTTTTATTTGGTATATATTCCCGGAAAAATGAAGGTTCTGACAACTATTGATGTTAATTAGCCATTATTAGAATTTGTTAACTTGTAGTTCTCTTCAACAATGTGATATAATCACACGAATGGGGTGGGTACCACCGCTATTTACATTTCTTCCCCTTGTAGGCAACTGTATTGTGATCGTGCGAAATTTTTGTAATTGAGATTTTAGAGAAAATATTTGTTTTGTGGTCCCTGAAAATCGGTGAACTGGAAATACGATTTTACACAATAGGTTTTTGAGTTTTTCGGAACCATCTCGAAAACGGTTTCAACGTTTCACTTTAAATTTAGAATACTTGCTGCACGTATCAGATAGAACGTCTGGAAAGGTGAAAAAACTGAAAAATTCTGGTTGGTGATATTGATCAAAAGCTTCGTGCTGGATGCGATTGTTGTAACATCCATACTCACCACTCACTATATCAAGAGACTTGAAAACATGTGTTTCTGGTGAAACCATAATTAGGAAAATTTGAAACATAATAAAAATTATAAACTGGAAGCAAAAAACCTAACCTATGTGTCAAACATCAAATTCTTTATATTTACATCTGTTAGTAAGATGTAATTTCGGCTTCACTTATTTTTCTATCGAACACTATTGGGAATGCAAATGCAAATACAAAATAAATATACAAAGTGTTCACGAGACAGCTAAGTACCACAGGCAGAATTGAGAGAAAAAAAATATGGAAATTGATCATTATGTATAATAATATGTATTATTTAAAGTTCTACGAGATAAATGATAAATACTTCCCAATTGTATGTGACATATTCCTGGTAATTCGACATTTTCCTTTTAAATATTAAAAAATTAGTATTTCCTGGGTACTAAACAAGTCCCTTGTAATTGGCAAACCGCAACTGGACAGGTTTTGGCACAACGTATTTACAATCATAGCCTATGCTTATAACAGAAAATAGTTTCATATCCAAATGTCATGTGGCGCTGCGACGTGGTCGCAGTTATAATAATCAATTCTGTTGTGCTCTCTCTTATCAGTGAATAAAATATGCAGATATTAGAAGTAAAATTCGAACAAATACTAAAATTCATTGTCTTAATTAAGAGGTGCATGCGTCCGCATTGCAGGAGCTCCCAAACCTGGTGTTCCACACAAATTAGATTTTAAAACTTATATCTTACTTATTTTGCAGTGGCAGCACGCTGGACGAGAAAAACGGAGGTACCGGAGTCGAGTCCGGTAGTGCTGCCTTCAGATTTTCTCTTCCTAGGAGCTTGCGTGGCTCACTATTCAATGATAGACCTCGAAACGGATATTTCTAGTAAAAACTCGATATCGAAAATTTGGCACGATTACAATACTTCCTCTTACTAGGAGTAAGAGAAAGTAATAAGTACAAATCAATTAAATACATACAGTATAAATTACTAGGGTAAGAGAAAGTAAAAATTAACAGTTTTACTTACACATAACTTATTAAAAAGGGAACAAAAATGAAGAATAATAAATATAATAAAACATGTTTGGAAAAAGAGAGAAAAATAGCCGCGCAAAAAGCAGAAATATAAGATTTTATCATAAAATAGCACAAGTTATACTCATTAAAGGAAAAAGAAACAGGTAATTGGAAAATAAAGTAGTGCTCAAAAAAGCGATCAAATCTTAAGGCAGGTTGGGATTCAAATTACCAACAGTACTCACTATATAATCTGTCAATTATACAATGTGCAATTAGTCATATATATACAAGTAACGTTTTAATTTTAAACTTTTTATTATAAAAAAAGAATCTGGTGTGAAACACTCACACAACTTTCTCTCACTCCAGTTCTCAAAATTATAATTGACAAATTTTATAGCTTGTGTAACAAATTTGATGAGAATCGACGAAAACTGAAAAAACCGTTCAGTAAAGCGCTAACTGATTCCGATTAACTAATTTTCGTGAAACTCGACATTTTGGCCATCTATTAATTTCTAATTAATTTTGTTTTGATGGTGGAATTGTACATTGCACATTATAGAAAAACATAACCCCAACCCTCCCCTAAAAGAGCCCTTAAATGAATTTTCTCAGAGAATAGTTTTAAGTAAAAGTTGTAGATCATTCTATGGTTAGTTTATATACGAAGTTCCAAGAAAATCGTGGAGCCATTTTTGAGAAAAACGCAAAAAAGAAAAAACCAACAAGTAAAGTGATACTTCCGGTAGAGGAATTTTTACAGATAAAGTAGAGTCAGATCCCACGCAGATACCTAAACGGAATATCATGTTTGAACTTTCTACAGTTTTTCGTTTTTGAGCTATGCTGTTCAAATACAAAGACACACCCACAAACACACACATAGAACATTTGTTAAAAACCATTTTTTTGGACTAAGGGAACCTCAAAACGGATATTTCAGTTGAAAACCCGATATCGAAAATTTGACAGTACTTCCTCTTACTAGGAGTAAGAAAGTAACAAGAAAAAAAGACACATAAATCTCATGGTCCAGAAACTTTAAAGAGATTTATCTAGGAACGAAATTGTTTATAAAAATTCAGACCGATCCATTTTTATTACAGAATGAAATATGCAGAAATGGAAAATTATTAATAAGAGTTTCTCTCACTATGTACTCATTCATTTTCACATAGTTTTGGCGCAGTAAATTTTATGTAAAATTATGGACACTACAAAGTAGACATAATAAATTATTGATTTTCCAAGTAATATAAGATTTGCCTTTACAATACATCTACTTTCAGCACATTACTCCTTTCTCTAACAGGAATCTCAAATGAAACTGCCAAAGTTCAGCTTCCTCGGCAAAATAAATTTTGTAAAGTATTTACAGCTGAATCTTTCTATGTCAGCTATCCTTAATAAGCATTTTAAGGCGTTAATGAGATTTTAATCAACTGAAGTGGAGAGTTATTGGAAGGTTATGTTAACAGTGTAAAGAATCACCTATGCTCTGGTCAAATACAATAAGAAGCAAAATTCACTAAGGTGAATTTTTAGAAGAGGGAAGGTTGATGGTGACATCATAAAGTAAAGTCGACCTAACAGTTTGATCATTCTGATGTTACATGAATGTTCATTGCAAGCAATCAGTAGTGGACTTAAAACAAGTCTGAAACATTGATAATTAATGCTTTCATTATTATTACAATGTTGTCTGTTTTTATATAACTTTAAATTTCTCTTCACAAGAAGCAGTAATAATAATAATAGGTCTTTAGATACACAAAAAACATAAAAGTTACAAAACAGAAAAGATTGTCTACAGACCGACTAAGAAGGGGTTGCCTATACAGCATATTTAGTCATATGCAAACAATTGATAATAAATGCCTTTATTATTATTACCATGTAGTCTATTTTCAAATAACTTTTAATTTCTCATCACCCGAAAGCTGTAATCACATTTACTACATTTATATGGCTCCTCGCCTGAATGTGTTCGCATATATAACTTAAGTCCTCCGGTTGTTGTACAACGATAATCGCATTCACTACATTTATATGGCATCTCGCCTGAATGTGTTCGCATATTTACTTTAAGTTTAGAATTTTGTGTAAAACTGTAAATGCATTCACTACATTCATTTGGCTTATCACCAGATTTTGTTGTTGGATATGCATTTAAATATAATGACTATGTGCAACTGTAACCAGATTCATCTTGTTCATCTGCGCTTGCTGCAGCATGTTCTTCTAACTTCTCTTCCTCTTTAACGTGGGAGCAAACATATTCATCTTTGGGCACATGTTGTAATTGTGCCGACATAGCTTATAAATGTAAAGACACAATATCGCCTACGCAACGCTGGATCGGAAAATTTTCAGTTATAGGCATCATGAAGATTTTATTCATTACAATATGGAAATAACATCCCCACCTAAGGGAAATTCATAAAAACAAAGTTATATTACAATATTACATATCCTAGAAATCTGTAATCAGCTTTTGAAGTATTTTGCTGATTTGATGATTGATATAGAATCTATAAGCTGGTATTATAACTTCTGTTAATAAGTGTAATGAAACTCTTTCTTGTCTAAATATTATTCAAAATCATATTTAAACAAGAGACGATGTAATAAAAACAGAAATTTCAAGAATTAAATATATTGAAACTCAAAATCAAAAGAAGTTGAGGAAAACTTTGACTATATTTGGTGTACCTATTTCGGAAGGAGAAAATTTAATAGAGATTTTAAAAGCTATTTGTCTACACATTGAATTTAAAGATTGTGAAACTGTATTTCTCACTATATTTAGGAAACTTGATAAAAAACGACATCCTACGTCTATCATTTATGTCAATCATATTCATTCTAAGAAAGATTTCTTGAATAAATTAAAAATTTAAAGGAAAAATTTAGATCTTACTGTTTGTAAAATGAATGAAAAATTTGAGAAACATACTAAAAACTTATTAACGAAGCGAAGCCCTACAAAAATCAACATCGGTTTAAGGATGCAAAACAGTCGCAGCAAAAGGAGAACGTTTAAGTTGAAAAATGGCAATCTGATATGTAAAGAATCAGCACTGTATGTATTGCATGCACTGACCAGTAGCAAGAAAATGTTCGTCAGTTTTTCGAAATTATTTTGATGTGCAGCCCACGGATTATGTAACTGATTCTGATGAATTTAATTCAAGAGGTGAAGATTCAAATAAAAAACTAAAGAAAAGAAAAATGAAGGAACGGAGTCCCAAAAAATAGCAAACAATAGTTGCAATGGTTGGTAATGTCTTTCTAACAATCACTCATTCAAAATTAAACTAAAATTTTGTATATGTGTTTTATAATTTAAAAACGGCTTTGCTTATAATAACTCTTGCAAGAAATGGTAGGTGTCCCAAAGTAAGTATGTTCAAAAGTGTTTAAAATTAAATATGCAATTCGTCGAAAGATCTTTTGTAAAATTATTTCACTTATAGCGTTTATATTTATATTATTTTATACCGTAAAAACCATAAAGCCTTTTTGTAAATGGCATTTTCATTTTTCTTTGTTACTGTGGTTTACACTATGAGAGTCTTTACTACGAATAGTTGATAATTTTTATTTGAAATTCTCTGTAAACTTTCTTTTATTCTAATCTACAATATATTTGTTTATTTCCTGTTATTTTATTTTTATTATTCCATATAAGAATGTTTTCCACTTACACATATAAGATCATTTCTTTCGTAATTCTTATTTATTTTTACATTATTATTATTATTGTTTTTTATAACTGTTTTGGAACATATTAATTCTTCTTCCTTAAGTTAACTATTGACATTATTGTGCCCAACTCTGTTTGAATAGGACATAAAGTCCTGAAAGCAAATAAACATTAATTATTATAAAAATTGAAGGTTAAAACAAAACAAAATTAAAACTAAACATGTAACTAAATTTCAAGCCTCAATGAAATAAGTTAAATAGTGCAACCAAAAAAATTTTCATGGCTTAGTTTATCTTATACAACTATTTTTGGGATATTTAGGAATATATTTTAAATTAGACAAGTCTCAGTTTATTTGGGTTGTAATGTTAATTTCGTTTTCATTCCATATATTTTTTTCTAGTTGTAATGCTATATATATATTATATACTATTCAAACTTTGTCTTAATGTGTGAAACAATGTAAAATAGCAAAATGTTGCCTGCTCTTGAGAATGGCGAATGTATCGCCGAAACGTCGAGCTAAAAAACCATAATAAAAATAATTGTTGAAGGCTAAACTAAACACCTGGTTTTTTATTTGCAACTAGCAAGAAATACGAATCACATCTAATTAATAAAATTGTTCGAGACAGCTCAGCACCGCAGGCAAAATTTATAGAAAAACGATACGAGAACTAATCATATATTTAAACTTCTACGAGAAAAATGATAAATACCTATGAATTGTGGTTTATGTTTTCCAGAGAAATCGACATTTTTTCTACTAGAGATCCAAACATCAGAATTTCCTTGGTCTAAACAAGTATATTATTATAATAGGTTAACAGCAATAGGGCAAGTTTTGGCGAATGTAACGTTTTAAGATTGTAATTAGCATTATTCACGCACACATCTACTCACACAAGGTAACATACATAACCTTTGCTTATAGCACAAAATAGCCTCATATCGAAACTTGTCATGTGGCGCTGCATGTGGTTGCATTTGTAAGCAACGAATTCTGCAGTTCCCTCCCTAATGAGCGAACTAAATATGCAAATATAAGTAAAAGCGAAATAAATAGTAATGTTAATTTCCTCAATTATGAGGTTCACGATCGGCAGCTGGTGAAGCTGCAAGTTAGTTTAAAAGTTTACATATTTCTTTTTTCCCCTATAAAAAATAATAATGAATGTATAATATGTGCGGGTATGGTATAGTGGTTATAAGCAAGGGATTATAAATGGGAGGTCCCCAGTTCGAGTCCCGCATAAAACTAAATTCTAATTTTATATTGGTAACATGGTAATAATAAAATATGAGCTTCCGCCTCCGTCCATGCCACATATTAACCACAGCTGGAAGTTAGGTCCGTCTGAAAAAATAGGAATCACTTTGCTTTTGAATATTGTGATAATGCCGGAGTGTTTCTGTATTGTTAATAAAAAGTATTAGATATATAATAAAAACAAGATTTAATATAAAATAAATGCTATAAATTAAAAATACTTTTAGATTAATAGTAGTTTCTTTTAATCTTTGGACCAGATTTTTTAAAAGCTTATGGTAACAGTATAAAGAATCACTTTTGCTCTGATCAAACATAATAAGAAGAAAACTTGGACGCTAAAGTGAATTTTATTATTATTTATATTTCATATTCTTAGCTTCCGTTGGTGTTTAAGGTGAGGTATAAGTTCAAATCAAGCACTCCCACTTATTCAACTTAAAAACTTTCAAGAGTTTAAAATGGCAGACTTCTGCATCGTGATATAAATCTCTTATCTTAGCCCTAAGGCCTTAATGCCATCAGTTTTTGTTGATACCTACTACACTCATGTCACTCACCAAGTAATCTTTCAAAAACTCAACACTACAGGTCCTGGTGGAATAGAATCAAAAGAAAATGATAGAAAGAGTAGTTATTAAGGAATATTTCGCCGCTTTAAAGAGGGGCCAGTGATGGTGTGTGTAGATAATATACGAAATTTAAAGAATATCATTGGAACCATATCTGAGAAAATCCCAATAAGCGGAAAAAACAATCAATAAAGTCGCACGCCCGGTTGAAGATTTTGTCAAAAACCTTCGTGTGAGATGCACAAATAGTCTCTAAACGGAATACCAAGTATGGGTGGTGGTAGTAACTAAATGGAAAACCAAGTTTGAATTTTCGGCGATTTTTCTATTTTTAGATATTTTAATGAAGCACATACAAAAATACTGAATATTCGCTAAAGACTAGGGATTCGTATACAGGATAATTGGTTTAAACTTGATGTTTCTTTGCACGCACTACACTTATTGATCGAATGTGTTGATCGACAATCAACCAGTCTGGTTCGTGACAGAAATATCAAAATGAAATTAACTTTCTTCATGAATTGATAGCCTTACTCAGACGGTGGATGAAAATCCGAAACCGGCCAGTACCAAAACAATGACGCATGCTATGAAGGATGGAATGGATGTGAAAAGGAGAGAGAGAATGAGAAATAAATTAGACGATATGCTGAACACTGTATAATGAAAAGAAGACACAAACTGCAAGGTCTGTACGGTTAAGTAGAAGCTAGGTAGCAAGAGAATAATAAAGGGACTGGCTGACTGAGTTATAAGAAGATAGTAGATAGGTTGCTGACTAGATGTACTGTTGCCAAACTGTTCTGCTGTCACTGCATTTATATGACCAAGCTTTCCCGTCATAGACTGGTCTAGGTGGGGTGTATCAAAGATTTTACTCATTTAATGTCTGCTTCTTCGCTCTTCGGATCCTATGAATCTTTAATGATTCGGATAGCAATGGGTAAGAATTAGCGAGAATAAATGTTAGTCTATGAGATTATAATTAACTAGATGATACGCTGAACGCTGTATAATGAACAGAACACACAAACTGCAAGGACTTCACAGTTAAATGGAATTTAGCTAGCGAAAGAACACTAAAGATACCGATTGGCTGAGTAGGTAGGTTGCTGACTGCATGTACTGTTGTAAAACTGCCCTAAACTGTTCTGCTGTTGCTCTATTTGTAGAAATTGAACTCTCCCTTCCTAGTCTGGCCTAGGTGGGGATTAATAAACCTTTGATTCATTTAATGTGAACTTCTTCGCTCTTCGGATCCTATGAATATTTAATGACTCGGATCCCATTACAAGGATAAATCATAGATATTATACTGCATTGCGGGGCCAACTACATTTTTAATAATAATAGTTACAAAAATAGTAAACGCCTGTTCAGGTGACGAACTGTTCTGGGAGCAGTTCTTGACTAACAATTGTCCTGGAACCAGTAAATCGGATGATTTGGTTGGTTGTGGATGATTTGGAAGTTTGGCTGGTACGGACTCCCGCCGCTAGATACAATAACTGTCTAAAATATGACACTATAAAAGAGTCGTGCATCTATTCATAAGAACCCATTTTAATACAGGAGCGATTGATTTAATTATCCATAAAGCTGAGGAGCTGAAACCAATGTTTGAAGAAGGATACCACAAATTTTGCTTACAAAAACAGATACCCATTTTATAACCTTAAATAATAGTGTTTTTGTATTTTAAACCAAGATTACAATTTCAATACATACTACTTTAAATATCAATATTTGGGACCGATGTGTCCCACGTGTACCTATGTCGTCATATGGTTTAGCCATCAGCGAACTCAAGTGTGTCTAAAGACAAACACTAAAGCCCAATTAAATTAAAAAATATGCTAAAATAAAAAATTAAAATATGCTACTTTTATTTAAAGAAAATAGTTTAGTATATTAACAGTAAAATGTAGTAGGTAGTCTCTGTTTAAAATAAAGCATCTAGTGCAAAATGTATGTATTTTTTATTAATGTTTTGTTTTTTTAAGCAAAGTAATATACTTTTATAAGTTAGTTTTGCAATAAAACTCAAAAGATTATATTCAGTTATGTAAGAGATGAATGAATGTACGTATTTAAATATTGTGTTGATTTCATGTATTAAACTGAACGATATTAATGTTTAGAAATAATCTTTGATATTTAAAATAAATAAATAAAAGTAAAAAAAAAAATTTAAAAAAGTTGCAATAAATTCACTACTAGCAATTTATTTTTTTTTCTGTTTACTGTAGTTGTCATTTCGGATTATATTATAAATACCATTTTTCGTTTCTACTATAGAATAAAATGCTTATTAAAATTTTGTTTCAGGCAACTTAGATCATTCAAAGAGATCCAATTGTGACACCTAGGATTCACATAATTCAAGGTCTCAAGGATTTATATACATATATATGTATAAATATATAAAATAGGTGCAACAGCCGTTAAGTTATATTTTGTTCATAATAAAATAATAAGTCAAATGTTGTTTAATTCATTCACACAAAATGCCCATATTCTGTAATAAATAAATATTTGGTATGCATGGGTGACGTAAAGGAAGGAAAGAAAGACATTTTTCCCGCTCTTAAAAGAAGCATATCTTCTTAGAGAATGAAAATTAAATAATATTAAACATTAATTTAGTGTTCTAATGTTGTTTAGAGAATATTAAATATCAATAGCTTCTCGCCTGAATATGTTCGCATATATTCCTTATGTTTAGTACTTTGTGTACACTGTAATTGCATTCACTACACTTATAAGGCTACTCGTCTGAATATGTTCGCATATGATCTTTAAGTGATCCGTTTTTGTACATTGACAATCGCATTCACTACACTTATAAGACGTATCGCCGGAATGGATTCGCATGTGTGATTTTAGATTACTAAATTGTGCACAACTGTAATCGCATTCAATACACTTGTAAGGTTTCTCGCCCGAATGAGTCCGCAAATGTACTTTAAGTCTATCGCATTTTGTACATTGATAATCGCATTCACTACATTTATAAGGCTTCTGTACTATAGAAATGCCGATTCTGGCGCACCTTTTTGAGGGGCAACTTTCCCCTCACCACGGCCCCTTTTGGTTACGGTCTTGACCCCTACCCCACCATCCCCACCACCCCTTGCTCCTCCCAGTCATCTTTTGCTCTTCCCGACCTTTTTAGCTCCTCTCTCGTTTGCTCCTCCCTACCTTTTGCGCTTCTCCCGACTATTTTTTGCAACTCTCTCGCCGGCCAATAATCGAACTGGCCGAGCACTTAGACCACGCCCACTTACACCTCACCACTGACCAATCATCGAACTGGGCGAGCGCTTAGACCACGCCCACTTACCCCCACCCCGACCAATAATCGATTTCGCCAAGCTCTAAATTGAGACGCATCCCTGGGTCCCAATTCATATAACTTCTATCAATATACTTTTAACAGGAAGATGAGAAAATTCTGACTGTTATTAGCAACTGATAATGATAATGGAATCCTAGAACTTGACCACGCTTACTTACCCCCTCACCTTCACTTATCATCCAATCCGATGACTCCATTTTCTTTCACCCCCACCCCGTAACCTGTCGTCCAATCCGATGGCCGTATTTCTCCCTCCCACTCCTTAACCTAACATCCATTCAGAAGACTTCACTACCCCCACTCCTGAATTTATTACCCAATCCGATGACTCCATTTTTCTCCTCCCACTCCTTAATCTAACATCCAAATAGATGACTCCATTTTCTTTCCACCTCCATGGTCAATCCATCGCCACAACAAGATGGCGGAACCTAACACCGTAACACACCATCCCTCTCCTGACTCTTGGCTGGAGGGGTATTTTTTATTTTTACTTTATATGAAAAAACTTGTCTTACCTGCGATTCGATCCTACAATCGCATCACCCTAACCACTCGGCCATAGTAGTCCTCTCGCTAGCTGTAGTTATCAACGTACACTTCTATTCTTAACTTCCCCACCCCTTGCCATCATCACCTTACTCTGGGCGAGAGGGGAATTATTTTTTATAATATATGAAAAAACTTGTGTTACCTACGATTCGATCCTACAATCTTTAGGTTGAAAGTCCATCACCATAACCAGTCGGCCACAATGGTCCTCTCGCTAGCTATAATTTTCAACGTACACTTCTATCTTAACCCCGGCACTATCATAATTTTATTTCCGCTCAACCCACTCACAAAAAAATTAAATAATGAAAAAATATGGCGGAGATGCATTCAACTGTCACACATAATAATAATAAAGAAATTCACAAAAACATAAAAAAACAATATGGCAGAGTGACATCTAACTTTCACCACACAATCAAAATAATAATAATTAAAAAAAAGACGGACATACCCCTTCCAGCTGCCTGCTGCTGCTGATAATAACATGACGCGCACTCACACACTACTGAACTGGATCTCGCGAAACAATCTGCTATTGTAACGTTTGTCCCCACTCCTATGATGTCATGCATGCGTACTATATCTGCCGTTGCCTTATAGTTTAGATATATCGATTTTATTATTTGTATAACAAAACCACTACCTTGCAATATATTATTCGTGTGACGTCACAGCCAATAGCATTGCCACTGCTTTATTAATTAAAAATATAAATATTTATTGCCTTCTAGACAATTCCTGTTCAGATAACGTCACACGGCCTACAGTGTACCACTGCCAATCGCAATATATCGATTGCAAATATCGATTATCCATATTGATTAATATCGATTTTATAAATAAAATTTATTAATAAGAAAAACACTATCTATTTTCTTCTACCACAACAGGTTAGTTATTGCATCACCTTTTGAAATTAAACTTTGTACTAATAAAAAAAATATATATATATATCTATTCTAACCTTAATCGCTTTGTATTCTTTTTTATTGAACTTTGTAATCAAAACAACATATATCTTGCCTGTCCGAACGTGTTAGTTACTTATTAAGAAATATGCAAAGAAACTACAATAAGTCATGCAGGAAATGGTTTATTAATACTTAATCCTATTGTGTAATAATAAAACTTTGTACTCATTACCTTTCTTGCCTGTTCAGACCTGTTACCACAGGTCTTCTTAGCATGTTTTTTAATACTTAATCCTATTATGTAAAAATAAAACTTTGTACTCATTACGTTTCCTGCCTGTCCGGACCTGTTACCTTAGGTCTTAGCATGCTTTGTATCCTAATGAGAAAAATGTAAATATATACAAATGACTCATCTAGGAAAAGTTTTATTTTATTTATTTCTAACATATCTTGCCTGTCCGGACATGTTACCACTTGTCATTGAACATAAACTTTGCCCTCATTAACATTATTATTCATTATCAAAGAAAAAAATCTTATGTTAATTCCTATTTATGATTTTTATTTATTAAACTTTGAACTCAAATGAACATATAATTTGTATCTTCCACAGATTACAACACCTGTAAGAAGGTTCTATTGGCTAAAACTTGAGTGTTGTGCATGCGTAATATATGGCAAAATAGCACTTGCGCTGAAGGTAGAAATCCTATTTGTTATATAAGTATTCTCATACATAGATTACAGCGCATGTGTAGTAGATTTAGAAGTTTGAAACTTGCAATTCTAATGGCTGGCTAGTGTTTTGAGCATGCGTGTTTAGATGGTGAAATCGATTATTCGTTAGATCGATCACTGTGCATGCGTCGTAGATCTAGAACACTGTAAATTTGGAATGAATGGCTGTGACGTCATAGAATGAAAATAATAAGTTATAGATGGGCAGCTTTCTCTGGAGTTTGTCAGTATCTCGGAATGCGTGTGTTGTGTTAAAATGTGAGCAGCAGGCAGTTGGATGGGACAAGTAACTCTTTTTTTTCTTTATGACTTGTTAAAGTTGGGTTATGATGAAAATAATGATTATTAAGCTGATGTAAATAATGCGTTCTTATTGGCTAAGCGTGTGAATGCCGCAATTCCATTAGCTAGTGCTCATAATCGAAATACAATATAGTGCTACATTCTGATTGGTTTAGAAAATGTCGTCACTAGAATGGGTGGGATAGCTTCTCTATATCTCTTAAGAAGATTAAGACTTAACATTGTATATCATTGTATAAAATACATTTATTTTCTTAACAGGATTAAGTATTAACAATGTTCGAAATGAAAAATAATAAACTATTTGCAAAGTTGGGCAGGTGTTCATGACTCATTGTATATGCAAATATTTTTTCCATAGTAGGGTTAAAATATTGTAACGTCAGTAACATGCTCGAACAGGCAAGATATGTTCATTTGAGTTCAAAGTTTAATAAATAAAAATCATAAATAGGAATTAAGATAAGATTTCTTTCTTTTATAATGAATAATAATGTTAATGAGGGCAAAGTTTATGTTCAATGACACGTGGTAACATGTCCGGGCAGGCAAGATATGTTAGAAATAAATAAAATAAAACTATTCCTAGATGAGTCATTTGTATATACTTACATTTTTCTCATTAGGATACAAAGCATGCTAAGACCTAATGTAACAGGTCCGGACAGGCAAGAAACGTAATGAGTACAAAGTTTTATTTTTTCATAATAGGATTTAGTATTAAAAAACATGCTAAGAAGACCTGTGGTAACAGGTCTGAACAGGCAAGAAAGGTAATGAGTACAAAGTTTTATTATTACACAATAGGATTAAGTATTAATAAACCATTTCCTGCATGACTTATTGTAGTTTCTTTGCATATTTCTTAATAAGTAACTAACACGTTCGGACAGGCAAGATATATGTTGTTTTGATTACAAAGTTCAATAAAAAAGAATACAAAGCGATTAAGGTTAGAATAGATATATATATATATTTTTTTTATTAGTACAAAGTTTAATTTCAAAAGGTGATGCAATAACTAACCTGTTGTGGTAGAAGAAAATAGATAGTGTTTTTCTTATTAATAAATTTTATTTATAAGATCGATTTAAATCAATATGGATAATCGGTATTTGCAATCGATGTATTGAGATTGGCAGTGGTACACTATAGGCTGGGTGACGTTATCTGAACTGGAATTGTCTAGAAAGCAGTGGTAATAAGTATGTATATTTTTAATCGATAAAGCAGTGGCAATGCTATTGGCTGTGACGTCACACGAATAATATATTGCAAAGGCAGTGGTCTTGTTATACAATATAATAAAATCGATATTTCTAATCTATAAGGCAACGGCAGATATAGTGCGCATACCCGAAACTAGCAACGACGTCATAGGAGTGGGGATAAACGTTACAGTAGCAGATTGTTTTGCGAGATCCTATTCAGTTGTGAGTGAGTGCGCGTCGTGTTAATATCAGCAACAGCAGGGAGCTGGAAGGGGTAAGTCAATATTTTTTTTATTATTATTTTGATGGTGAGGTGAAAATTAGATGTCAATCCGCTATATTGTTTTTTATGTGTTTGGGAATTTCTTTATTATTATGTGTGACAGTTGAATTCATCTCCGCCATATTTTTTTCTATTATTTAATTTTTTGTGAGTGGATTAAGCGGAAATAAAATTATGATAGTGCGGGCGTTAGGATAGAAGAGTACGTTGAAAATAATAGCTAGCGAGAGGACCATTTGGCCGACTGGTTATGGTGATGGACTTTCAAGCTAAAAATTGTGGGTTCGAATCGCAGGTAGCACAAGTTTTTTTCATATATTACACAAAATAATTCCCCTCTCGCCAAGAGTAAGCAATGATGTGGCAAGGGGTGGGGAAGTTAAGAAGAGAAGTGTACGTTGATAACTACAGCTAGCGAGAGGACTACTATGGCCGAGTGGTTAGGGTGATGCGACTTCCAACCTAAAGATTGTAGGATCGAATCGCAGGTAAGACAATTTTTTTCATATAAAGTAAAAATAAAAAACACCTCTCCAGCCTAGAGTCAGGAGAGGGGTGGTGTGTTACTGTGTTAGGTTCTGCCATCTTGTTGTGGCGATGGATTGACCATCAAGGTGGAAAGAAAATGGAGTCATCTGTTTGGATGTAAGTTTAAGGAGGGCGGTGAGAAGAAAATGGAGTCATCCATTTGGATGTTAGATTAAGGAGTGGGAGAAGAAAAATGGAGTCATCGGATTGGATGATAAATTCAGGAGTGGGGGTAATGAAGTCTTCGGTATGGATGTTAGGTTAAGGAGTGGGAGGAAGAAATAGAGCCATCGGATTGGACGATAGATTACGGGGTGGTGTGAAAGAAAATGGAGTCATCGGATTGGATGATAAGTGAAGGTGAGGGGGTAAGTAAGCGTGGTCAAGTTCTAGATAGAATTCCATTATCATTATCAGTTGCTAATAACAATCAGAATTTTCTCATCTTCCTGTTAAAAGTATATTGATAGAAGTTATATGAATTGGGACCCAGGGATGCGTCTCAATTTAGAGCTTGGCGAAATCGATTATTGGTCGGGGTGGGGGTAAGTGGGCGTGGTCTAAGCGCTCGTCCAGTTCGATGATTGGTCAGTGGTGAGGTGTAAGTGGGCGTGGTCTAAGTGCTCGGCCAGTTCGATTATTGGCCGGCGAGAGAGGTGCAAAAAATAGTCGGGAGAAGCGCAAAAGGTAGGGAGGAGCAAACGAGAGAGGAGCTAAAAAGGTCGGGAGGAGCAACAAAAGGCTCCTCCTCAAAAAAGGTGCGCCAACTACCCCAAAACTATACTACTATTGATATGTGTTAATAATCTCATTGAACGATTAAAGATTTTGTTGGCTTCGAAAGACGCAAATGCCGAAATAGTAATTAAAATGTTAGAGAGTCAACTTCGAATGAAATATATAAAAAATTAATTATTTGATGGTAAATCATTTGGTTTGTACATACGAACTAGAAAACATATCCAGTATCAAGCAACGAATTGTTAAAGAACTTCACCGTCCGGCAAGAAGAAATTTCAAACGTCGAAAATTAATATTGAAAGGAATTGACGATTTATTGCACGCTGATCTCTTAGAGATGGTACCTTATTCAAAAGATAATAATGGTTTTAAATACATACTGATCGTCACAGACTGCTTTTCAAATATGTATGGGCAATACAGATCAAAAGAAAATCTGCTCAAGAAGTATCTGAGGGGTTTAAAACAATTTTTCATACTTCAAACGGTAGGATCCCGCGAAATTTACAGACTGATTAAGGCAAAGAGTTTTACAACAGAGAAGCGAAATCGTTATTTAAAAAATACAATATTAATCATTACTCCACCTACAGTAATTTAAAAGCGTCCGTGGTAGAAAGAGCTATAAGAACCCTAAAAATGATGATTTGGAAAAAATTTAGTCTCCAGGGTTCATATAAGTGGTTGAATGTATTAAAATCTTTAATAAATGAATACAATCATAAAAAACATAGAACAATTGGCATGGCTCCTGCTTCTGTAAAACCCGGTAAAATTGAATCCGATCTTTTAGAAAATGTATTTTCGAGTAAATCTGTGACTGTTAATAATCCCAAATTTAAGTTAGGTGATTCTGTAAGAATATCAAAGTATAAGGCGCAATTTAGCAAGGGATACACACCGTCATGGTCTACGGAAATCTTTAAAATTTGTAAAGTTAAGAGAACCAATCCACCACATACAATCTAAAAGATTCTAGTGGACAAGAAATTGCGGGTGGATTTTACCAAGAAGAATTACAATTAGTAAAATATCCAGATGTATTTTTAGTGGAAAAAGTGATACAAATAAAAGGTGGAAAAGCTTTTGTGAAGTGGCTGGGATTTGATTCTTCTCACAATAGTTGGGTAGATGTCAAACATTTAAATGTATAAAAGTTTCATTACTTATACAACATTTCTTAATATGGATTGACATTCCATCCAGTAAACATGGGTAGAAGGAAACGTAAGCAAAGAATAATTAAAACGCCTCAAAAAATAGGTGGTGCTGGTAGATTATGGCCACTGTCGAGAAAAGCAAAACAATTATTATCTACTTTTCCGAAATGTAGTCTTTCCAATTTCGATATTTCTCGTCTTGCCCGTCAACAAAATAATCCAATTTTAGGGGTGTTTTTATGTGCGATCAACTTCCCAAAAAAAAGCCTTGGCTAAATGAGTGTGCGATACTAAATCTAGATAGAAGTGCAGGTGGCGGAACTCATTGGGTCTGTTACAAGAAGACCGGAAATGTAGCTAAATATTTCGATAGCACTGGTAATTGCAAACCACCATACAAACTTGTACGGTATTTAAAGAATATGCGAATTACATGTAACAGGAAACAATATCAAGCCCCAAATACAAACACTTGCGGCCATCTTTGTTTATTATATTTATTAAACCTTTTAAAATAAACTTACTTTTAATTCCAAGTTTAGTTATTTTTCTTATCGCGATGGAATTGGACTTTACAAGCTTGTATAAAAAGGGGGGAAGTAAGCAGCAGAAGGTTAGTCTTCCTCGTAAAGTCAACAGAAAAACATCTCTTGTGTCTAAAGAAAATATAAAATTTCTAAAACTAGCTGGATATAAATTGCTTCCAAAAACGAAATGGAAATGTTGCATGTAGAAGAAAGCCCGAGATTTGATGCGTCAGTAGAAGCAGTTGAATTTCACTATCATCATCCGTTTGCTTCAACAAAATTACAGCCAGGTGATGAAATTAGAATCACCGTTCAAAATCAAGATATTTACACATTACCTTGTGACAGCTTTGTGTACATAGAAGGCAAATTTTTAAAGGAAGCTGGATCAGGTCCACCGATAATCGCGAAATTAACTCAAAATGCGTTTGCTTTTCTGTTTGAGGAAAGTCGTTACGAAATTTGTGGTACAGAGGTAGATAGAATAAAAAATCTTGGAATCACAAGTACATTAAAAGGTTTAGCATCAATGAAACGAAGTAGCATTATTGAAAATGCTGGTTGGATACCACCTCGGTCTAAAACTTTGGAGCTCGTATCAGCTGAAGGCCATTTCAATGTGTGCATTCCCTTACACATGTTGCTAGGTTTTGCAGAAGATTATCAAAAGATAATTATAAATGTTAAACAAGAACTTATATTAATTCGATCGAGAAGAGATGACAATTGTTATATTTCAAACAGAGTGGACGGACAGCTCGAAAAAGCAAAATTAGAATTAACTACGTTAACTTGGATAATTCCCTATCTGCGCATAAATGATCACAATAGATATTATTGCTGAAAAATGTAAAACAAGAAAAAGTTATACCAATAGCGTTCAGAAGTTGTGAACTGCACGATTATCCTCTACTACCCACCACTCAGAGACAACTGTGGACGGTAAAAACTTCTTCGCAATTGGAAAAACCACGATTTGTACTTTTAGGGTTCCAGACTTCTAGAAAAAACAATCCTGAGAAAGATTCAAGCAGATTTGAACACTGCAATTTGACAAATGTTAAGCTTTTCCTCAACTCAAAATCATACCCTTACAGTGATGTGAATGTCAACTTTACTAGTAATCAATATAGTCTGCTGTATCATATGTACTCAAATTTTCAAAAACGTTTCTATTCCGAGTCTTATCCTTCACCTTTACTCTCTTTGGCGGAGTACAGAGACGAGGCTCCGATTATTGTAATCGACTGTTCAAAACAATGTGAATCCATAAAAACCGGTCCTGTAGATGTAAGGCTTGAATTTATCATTGAATATACCCACTTACAAATATTGGGTTCCCGCATGATATAAATATTAAAATAATTTTTTTTCCTTTTTTTATAAATTTGTTTATGTCTAGTAAATAAAAATATAGAAAAAAAATGCAAAAATTTATAAATCATACAAAAAAATATTTATTTTAAGTTTTTTATTATTATTATGTTTTGTGAAAAATAATTTTTTTTTTCTTGTATAATTGAGAAGATCTGTTTTTATTTATTTTTCCCAGTATCAAGATTTGCATTAAAAAACAAATTATTATTATTCAGAAATAAACACCAAAATGCACAATAATTTAAAAAAAAAAAAATATGCTCTAAAAGTAACAAAGAAATGTATATATAGACTGCAATACTGCAATACTGCTCCTCTCTAATTTATACTGTAAGAAATGTAGTAAGTTAAAAGTCTAGTACACAGCTCCTCCGCATATATGTAGTTTAAGAAATGTGGTAAGTTAAAAGACTAGTACACACTGCTCCTCTCTACACGATTGGCTCCACGTAGCACACAACAGTCAGGGAGGAGCAGACGAGAGAGGAGCGACATGGACGGGTGGAGCACATTAGGGCGGGTGGAGCAAGCGAGAGAGGAGCACATTAGGGCGGGTGTAGCAAGCGAGAGAGGAGCAAAAAATGTCGGGAGGAGCACATTAGGGCGGGTGGAGCAAACGAGAGAGGAGCAAAAAAATGACCGGAAGAAGCAAAAAGGTCGGGAGGAGCCTCGCTCCACCGGCTCCACCGCTCCTCTGGCCCAGAAGCCCCATAAATACACTACTTGCACTGTATTGAATTGTATGAACAATACCTATACATACCAGGAAATCTATAAAATTTAGGAAGTTGGAAGTTTAGAGTTCGGCTTCGTGCTACAGAATTTAATATATATATATATATATATAATTTAACAATATATATATGTGTATATATAAAAACATTTCTTTGTGTTAGTATAGAGAAATGTGTATATTTCTTATATTTTGTAGAGTGCGGGATATTTTTTTTAAAGCGGGGGGCCAATGCACTGCGACCTTTTGATCTCGCTTCGGCGGTACATATACTAAAAAAAAGAGTGGGTCATACTAGTGTGTTGAACGTTGAATACCAGCTAGTTGTAGTTGAACGAACTTACCCGATCCTATGCGAAGTTTTTTGCACATCTCATATTGCACTGTAACGGCTGCTACTCATATTCGTCATTTTTTTTATGATGCGATGTAGCCTTGCCTAAGTGTGATTTTTTGTATTTTTATCAGGCTTTCAAATTCGAATTGGTTTATTTTTTTAAGGAATTATATTTTATATATTTTTCTATATTTAAACTATTATATATCTATAATTATATTTCTATATTGTAACGCAGCCACTAGTGCCATTTAGGAGAGAAAGAGGCACCCATAGTTCTCCTCGTGGCCGCTCTAGCTCTTTTTGGAATGTTCTAGAACCTTCCAGACCTTACTCCACATGTATAAATAGTGAACAACAGCTCGAGTCTAGATAATCTTGTTACAATTGGAGTGCGCGGTTGTGAAAAGTAAATAAAAGGCAACTAAGTGAACTTTTGTTGCTTTAAACTGTGTATTAATTATTATTAAGTGCTTTGTAATTTATTTGTTAAACAATAAATTAGTGTTTTTTTGTGAAGTTGAGACTGTTTTATCTAAACGAACCCTCTTAGAGACTAGTTGCAATAGCTAGTTCAGAGGGAAAAACATTACATTTGGTGTCAGAAGGATAAAACCTCTAAAGAGGTAACAGTTTAGTATCAGTTTGTTATATGCCATAAGTATCAGAAGTCAAACGCGGAAAATGAAGGAACTGATGACATTTTTGAATGAAATGCGAGAGGAAAAGATAAGGGGCCTGGACGAAATGAAAGACGAAATAAAGAAGAGCCGAGAGGAAGCGAAAAAGGGCCAGGATAAAATGAAAGCAGAAATAAAAAGGGAGATAAATAAGGTCCGAGAAGAAATGGACAAGGTCCAAAAAGAATTAGACGAGGTCCAAGAAGAAATGAAAAAAGGCCAAGAGGAGTTACAATCCGAAATGTAGCGGAAGATAGGTAAGGTAGAACAGTAGTGAGACGCCGACTCGAGAGCACGCAGACTGAGCTGCCTAAGGTTGGTGTTGGAGACACTCCAACGATAGCCATACAGGAAGATGAAGGGCCCCGAGAGGCTTTCAGAGCTCTTGCGCAAATCAACCCTCCAATCTATGAAGAAGCATAATCGTGGACTATTTGCTACAATTTAATGCTGCCGCTTCTGCAAATGGTTGGAGCGAGAAAGGAAAGCAACATCACTGATTATCTTGCTGCGGGGTGAAGCGCTTGATATCCTCCAGAGCAATCCGGAGGATCACCGAGGAGATTTTGCTCACCTGGGTGAACACGTGGAGAGAAGGTTCGGCGACCAGCATATGCAGGAGCTGTACAGGGCGCAGTTCAAAACAAGGCGCCAACACCCGGGAGAAACACTCCAACAATTTAGTGCCGATATCTCCCTCTTGGTAAGAATGGCGATTCCCAGCCTGGATGATAATCTTTTGGAGGTTTTTGCTGCGGATGCCTTCGCCGACGCCCTGAAGGATACCGAATTAAAACAGGCTATCAAGTTAGCCTGGTCACGGACGAACGGAGTGGCGCTGGCAAGAACTTTAGAATTTGAGGCTGTAAAAAAGGGTATCCAGAAGGGTAAGACAGGCTTATGTGAAGCCACCTGTCGCTCCAAGTGCTGGTAAAGCGAAGGGGAAAATGAAGACATTGTGGAGCGGTTGGTGGAGTGTCTGATCCGGGAACTGATCCTTTCCAACGCAAATACTAAAAACTGATCCTTAAAATGTTTTAACTGCCATGAATTTGGGCATTTCAAGAGAGAATGCAAACGCCCTCCTACCAAGACACAGCAAAAGAGCGAAGATAATCAGAAAAACTACGAGTAGCCGGCTTTGAGGGACTCGTCTCCCTTATGTCCCAGCACAGTTAGAGGTTTCACGGTTGAAATGCGACGACAATAGCCTATTACTGGAAGGAAAGGTTGCGGATAAAGTCTGCCAGATGGTCGTAGACACCAGAGCCACCCACATATCGTCAGGAAAAGGTTCTTACCAAAGTGGAATTTAAGAGCTATCTCGAGAGGTTATCTAATCGTGACGGCCAATGGCTAGAGCATGTATGTCGTAGGAGAAACCCAGGTCACCATCGAGGTGGGTAATAAGAAGATCCCTCATCATGTTTTTGTGGCGGATATTAAGGATGCAATCATACTGGGGATGGATTTTATGGGCCCAGTAAGTCGTCCGGAATTTCGATGAGAGGTCTATGTGAATAGGGAATGAGGAGACCGTTCTAAAGATGTGTAAAGAAATCGACGGAAATATTTTCGATTGCTTTTATTGTCTTTGATTTATGAGACGAAGAAACTTAAGTTTAGTTCAATTTATCACTTAATTCACTTTACTATCAATTCACTTATACTCCTACATTAGTTCACTTTACACACCTACATGCAAAACTAATACAATCTCTATCCAACGAAGAACGACCAAAAATAATACACCATATAAAATCAATGACAAAAAAACATACGCATAATGAAACTTATACATGGGATCAGAAAAAATGAAGAAAAATCTAGACTAAAAATTAATAAATATTATTTATTTATTAGGGTCACATCCACTTATGCTATCAGCTTGTTGTAGGGAGCCGGGAATGAAATATAACAAACTTTTATACACCAAAATATAAAAATAACTATAATAATGATTCCTGTAACAAACAAAAAATATTGCACTTATGCACACTCCTAATATTGCAATAGTATATTTACGAAACTTAAGTAATTTACACTCACACCAATTCTTGGTCTCAAGCAATTTACGATATAAACATAAACACAATTCAATTAACCTATGGAGACAAAGTTTAATATGGATCCAATTCGGAAGTTTGTAGCTCCTCAGTGAATCATATACGGTGATATAAATTTATCTCTGTACTATTGATTATAAATACATGACAACAGGAAATATACAACATTGTCAATAATTTAACAAGCGACCATTCCTTATATATCTTATAATTTAAATTCATTGCAGAAATTTTTTACGTTCGTTTATTCAAGACCAACCTCCAATGCAACATATTTTAACTCCTAAGTCCTAGAATTAGACTTCGATATTACTCTGAGAGAATTGCCATTCTCTATCTCTAAGCGTAAAAATGAATTGGCTAGAGGATTAGTCCTAAATTCTAATGAATGCTAAGTCTAGTACGATAGCATTGCAGACTCGAATGCAGTACCTTCGTTTTGCTCGTCTAGCGGGCCGCCAGTTTAGATACTTCTTTCCCTCTTACTAATAGCGCAATTAGGATTTGGAGGAACATGCAAAGTCATAATCAAGACCTTCACCAGTAAAAGAAAATGTCACAGTTACTTTTTTATGCTGCGCATTTATCATATTGTAATGTCATTGTATTTTATTGATTCATAAAATATATCTTTCTAATATCTAAATATTTATATATATCTTTCATATTTTGCAAACAAATAATAATGTACGAATAATATTTATTACATTTTATGAATCAATAAAATATAATAACATAATATTATAAGTACTATCAATATTATTTATTGGCAAAGTAACTCCTGCAATGCGGACACATGCAATCTTAATTAAGGCAATAAATGATGTATTGTTTGAATTTTACTTCAAATGCCTAAACATTTTATTCATTCAAAGGGAGGGCGGCTACAGAATTTGTGATTATAACTGCGACCACCTCGCAGCGCCACATGACAACATGTGGATATAAAACAATTTTTTGTTATAAGCAAAGGTTATGAATATGTAAATACATTGTCGTGATTAAGTACGTATTACATTACCATGTTTGTCTTTAGTTTAATGATGTTTCTCGTCTCGTCTTTAGTACAATGTTTTAATGAATAATACTCGTTATAGCCAAAACCTTCCAAATCGTGTGGTGTCCAATTACAAGTGGCTTGATTAGTAAAAAGGACAATCAAAGTTTTTAATGTTTATAAGGAAACATGTCGATTCATCAGGAAGATGTAACCTACAATTGGCAGGTATTTATGATTTATCTCTTACAACTTTAAATACTATATATTATTATACATATGATCAATTTTCGAATGTTTTCCTGTCAGTTCTGCTT